>QKWP01000393.1:97860-110636 GCA_003550325.1 Gigaspora rosea | reverse complement strand
CATTTCAGGTCATTTGCAAAATAGGCAAATGACCTGGTCATTTACCATCCCTGTACTATACTATTTACAAATAAAAAAATAAAACAAATAAAAGGATACACCCAGAATTGCGGGAAATAATGCGATCTAAGTAAAAATTTTTTTTTGTTGCACTACTTATGATCGCCAGTGTAGTTGCCAACTCGATCAACTAATCGATTAATCGATTTTTGATTCATATCACTAATTCGGATTTCAAACTAGTTTGACAAACTTCGGACCGAACCCGGACCGAACTCGAACTTGACTAAAAAGGTTGAAACAAAAAGTTTGAGTTCGGTTCGAAAATCGAACCGGATTCAAACTTGACAAAAGTCCGGTTCGGTCCGATCCGATAGGAGCCCTAGGTCCAAGGCTGGATCAGCATCGGTCATGATAACACCAGGTACACAACTACCTGTTGCTTTCTTTGTTTGACGTAAAACACATCGGTAGGAATCTGCTGACTCATCATCTATAAGTGCACAACCAACTAACCGAGAAGCCCTGTGATTGTCTATGCATAAAAAAAGAGAAAGCGCCATATCATAGCGATTTGTCTTTGCAGTATTATCGTTTAAAATAATATCGCTAAATTCTATCCAGAGAATGATTTGATCGGGTGACATCCAAAATAGTTTTCGAAGACTGTGCGTTTCTCTATCCCAATTAATCACAATGTACCAACGAGGATCTTTGTCCTTTCTTCTTATTAAATCCTCATATAGGGATGCAGTATCATTCGAAATATCTCTCCGCTTCTCACAGTAAACTTTCGCAGTTGCCTTGTAAATTTCAAAAAGGTGAATTTCACGATCAGGAAATTCTTTTTGCAGGGCTTTTTGAATTTGTAGTGGTTTAAGCTTAACCACATTTAAGTAAAACTCCACCTGTTCATCCATTTCTTGGGTAAACTCATTATCATTAAAGAACTTCATTCTAGAGAGAAACAGTTCGTGATTATGTTCATTATTCAAAGTTGTAGTATAAACGATTCCATAAGGATTGTTCTTGGTTGGTTGTGACAAATTTACATGCCATGGACAGTTTATATATTTGGTTTTTGTTTCTCTAACTGATTGTGGGTTTTTGGGTTTGTATTCACCACTATGTTCACAAAGCATTGTTCGTTTTCGCATAATTCCGTTGGAAGTTTTTTCGCTATGACCTTTTCTTAGTCCAAACCCTTCTTGTTGCGCATATTCTTCTATTACATCAAATGCTTCTTCTCAGCTTTGAAATTTCATTCCTTTACGTAGTTTTTTCTCAGAAGAGTCAAATTTGAGTTTCTATTTTCGCAGGCAGAAACAATAGAACCATTTGTAGGCCCATCAAACTCAGGATCACATGTCAGATCACCGGACTCAAGATCAACATTATCAATATTAGATATACCCTCACAATGTGCCATCTAATTAGTAGAGGTATAAAAATATGAATAAGAGTAAGTATAAAAGTTAGTTAGTGTAGCGGTAATATATTGTTGTTATTTACCTCTGTTTTTTTTTCCTAATGCAGCGTCTCTTTTTGAATGGTAACAATAATTTATTTACTTTGATTTTCCTTCCTTTTTTTTTATGTAGTGTCCCCCTTGAATAACAATAACCAATTTATATTCCCCCTTTTAGCTCGTTGTAATATTATGTTAACTTATAAAGGTTTAAAAAAGATTCAAGTGAAGTCTTTTTTTTTTTTTAATAAAACATCTCACTTGAATGACAATAACCAACTTTATTTCCCTCTTTTAGCTTGTCTGTAATGTTACGTTGTGTTCTTGTTTAAGAAAATTCAAAGAAGTGTTTCTTTTTTTTTTAATGCAATGTCTCTTTTCGAATAACGATAACCGCTTATTCGCTTCAATTTTCCTCCTTTAGCTCGTCTGCAATATTGCGTCGTTCTCTCATAAAGATTCAAGAAAGATTCAAGGAAATCTTTTTTTTTTAATGCAGAGTCTTCTGAGTTACAATAATTAATTTATTCACATTGATTTTTCTCTTTTAGCTCGTCTATAATGTTGCGTCACCTTCTCATAAGATTCAAGAATATTCAGAGAAACCTTTTTTTTTTAATATAACGAACGCCTTCTTTTGAATGACAATAACTTACTCGTTTTAATTTTTCTTTAGCTCGTCTGTTATGTTGCGTTTCTTTCTATCAAGATTCAAGGTGGCTTTTTTTTGCACACCTGTTAAAAGATTTTGCGTCTCTTTTTAAGTAATAATGTCCAATTTATTCGGTTTGATTTACTCTTTTGGTTCATTTGCGTTGCTTCTTTTAAAAGTTTAGGGAAGTCTTTCAAGCCTTTTTTTTATGAAGTGCACCTGTTGAGTATCCTTAATAAATAACAATAACCAGCTTATTAACTTTTGGTTCCCTTTCCCCCCTTAGCTTGTTCAAATCTTACATTGCCTTGTCCTCTCTGATTTGCGAAATTTTTAAGATATACTTACATAAATATGCCAAATACTTTATTTGTCATCAATAAGGCGCACCAAATTAAATCAAAACAATCACAAAAATTTTAAATCCTTCTACATACGGGCATATCAAGATAGATCTTGTAAATCCTTCTACATACGGGTATATCAAGATAGATCTTGTAAATCCTTCTACATACAGAAAAGTGCAGGTCATAGTTGTTGCCACAGCAAATGAATAAAATGCAAAGACAGGGCGCGTATCCTATTTGATCGACCAATTAAATTGTGCATTATTTGGGGATGCACAACCGTGCAGGTGCGTGGAAAACATTTTCCCATTTTATAAATAAAATTTTAACTTTTTATAATAGCAAAATTTTTTTTATAGACGGGAACATATAAAAATTTAAAAATTAATAAAAAATAATTTGAAAACTTTATAATAAAATTTCAGAATTGGCAATATTTTAAAGTAAATATCTTTAATACTATTAAAGTAAAGTAAAAATTTTACTTAATAATAATTAAAAATATCTCAAAGTTTTATTTTAGCTTAGAAATGGGGGGACATATGCTTAATAAAATTTAAGATATTGTAAAAAATATGAAAAAAATACATTTTAGCGGCCATATTTGGCCGCTGGACGGTTTAAGAGATACCTTTTTTGTATCTAAAATTCTAATATATTCATATCAGAAATCCAGAAAATTTTAAAAATAAATTTTTTCAAATTATTTTAAATTTTTGTCTAATTTTGATATTTTTAAATTTTTGTATTTTAGCCAAATTTTTCCAAATTTGTTACTAATTTTCTAGTACACATTTAATTTCTAACCAATAAAAATATATATGCTACAACTAGTAGGACCCTGAAATATATATAGATAGATCAGGTTAATTATAGGGTTACTAAAAAAGAAAAGATATGCAGAAAAAACTTCAAAAATAAGCAAAAAATTACTATAAATAGAAAAGATCTGTATAAAAACCTCAAAAATAAGCAAACTTATACCTGACCTATCTATGTATATTTCAGGGTTCTCTACTAGTGTTTTGATCTAATTTTGACAGACGATTCAGATTCAAATTGAATCTACATTAGATTATGTATAAAGCTTACTTTGGGTACATCTTTAGGTCCATAATTTAAATTCTTTGACCAATTCTAGTAAAAATCTCTAGTCTGGTTATCTGAATTTGTCTGAATTGAAGGATCAATCCAGATTTCAGATTTAGGATTAAAACAGTATCAAAATACTATGCACATCAAGTTTATACTTATAATTTTGCTAGTTCTCTCGCCACAATAGTATTTTTTTTAAACACAAACAAAAAAAAATCTCTACTAAAAATTATCTAAGCATGGATTAAAGCCGACAGACATACCAATTACACAAATAATAAATTTTGATATATTTTTTATGAAATTTCAGAATTGAAAAATTTTTCATTAGTTATAGTTATACAAAATCATGTTTTTAATTGGTCAATAGAGCTTTTTGATGAATATAATCCAAATATTTGAGAATTTTATACAAATTTTATAAATATTGGCCAATGTCCAAATAAATTTTTGCAATTTCCAACCCAAAATTTTCCAGGTTACTGCTATAGACTGGCCCAAATTATATTATTGGCCGGAGCATAGCAACAGTCCCTAAGTTTCTATACAAAGTGATACAAAAGTTACGTTTTTGATGCATTTTGCCCAAAGTTGGCATCTTTTCTGATGCATTTTTGTAACTCTTATAGAAATTTGATCAAGAGTGCAAGTTTGCAATTTTTTGTTTGTCTGCACACATGCTACATAATTAAAAAATCTAAAAAAAAAAAGACAAAAAAAAAACAAACCTATCATATTATAGAGTTACTTTCTAAAGCAGTAGAACAATAAAACTTGCTTTGTCCTGTTTTATTATTAATTACGTTTGTGCACTATAATTATTTAGATTTGCTCATTTTTTTAATCTAACCCCGTAACACTCTAAACTCTCAAACACTATCTTCGGGTAAAGATTGAGTTAGCTAGAGTTTTTTGCTTGTGTCCTAGTACATAATGCAATGATCTCTTGTAGCAAGCTGCCAAACAGTAAATCGACTTTTATATGTTTGCGCAACTTTTTTATTTGTTCTTTCTAAGATTCTTTTACTCCTGTTTGAAATTACATTTTTTTGTTCTTGCTTTAAGCCCTCGATCCCATACACGCATTATTTTTGGATCCAAATCAGGTATGCCAGAGTTTTTCATTGGTTCCCCGTACTGAATGCTATGATCTAAAATAACAAAATGGCTTGAAGAGATCAAACCTTTATTCTCATGCTGACACCAATTACTCAAACAGTATAAGCAAATGTATTCTATAGTATTATACTTCCTAATCCAATTCCTTGCATTTTGAAGGCTCTTTGATCTTGGCCAAGATTGTTATACCATATGTAAATTGCCATTTATTTAAAAATTATGAATTTAAATTTCATTTAGTAACTTTATTATTACATAAAAAGTTCTAGAGCAAACTAAAAGATAAATTCTCAATTGTAATAAACGGAAAAAAGAAACGTCCGGACACATTGACTTGTTAGACAGCGATTAATATAACTAACATATTAGCTAAGGATCTATTCATTATTACATTCTTACATTCTTTATTACAATAATTTTTATTTAACAATTAATACATTCAAGTTTTAGGTATTAAAGAAGCTAGTATTACTAAGCTAATAATCAATGACATAATTACGAAATAATAGAATAATCAAAAAATATATTAATCATTAAATTTTTTATTTTTCATTAAATTATATATCATATTATTGGTCGTCTCATTAATGGTGATACAAAAATAAAGTATATTTTATTTAAAACAAAATAATACTTATTTTTTTAAATATAACCCAATGTTTTATTAACTAATAATAATTTTTGTACCTTTATCTCTTATATCCAAAAAACTAATTTAGCAAATATAAATTTTTAGTAGTAAGAATTAGCTAGTAAAAATAATTTTTTTAGCAGTTAAAAACTTATATTATGCATATTACTTCTAATTCCTACTAAGTAAAAACACTCAAAAAATTCTATCATGCTATGCTACTATGCAAGTACTTAGTCTAGCATTAGAGAAAAAAAAATAATTAATAAAATCTCTTATTTATTATTACATATAGCCATATCTTATATTGAGCAAATGCGATAATCAAATTCCTTATTTAGTTGGCTAATATTGTAATTGCGACTATTTCAAAAATATTGATAACATTTCAATATAGATTAATGCTTTTTTTTTGCCAAAATTTAATACTTTTAATATCTTCAAATTTGGTCAAATAAAAAAAAAAAATTATATATAATAAATTTACCTGAAATTTTCCTATAAACTTTTAAGTTAAACTATTAAAAAGTTAAAAATTAAGAAAAGTATAATAAAAAGTAATCTAAAAGTGGGTTCGGTACTATATAAACTTCTTAATTTCTAATTAAATTTGTTTTATAGTATTTATACTTCTAAAAAATCTTAAGATTATTAATACTGGGCCTAGTTGATTAATCGTAATATCTTCTCAAATTTGATCGATACTTATCACATGATCTGCAGATTTTATAAATCATTAATCAAAATTTGAGAAGTTATTATAACTAACCCACTTGGGCATTTTCAATAATCTTATCGTTTTTAGAATCACGGGAGTTAAAAAAAAAAATTTACTTAGGCCGCAGTAATAGTATATATTTTTAAAATCTTCTTTAATTTATTTTTATAAAATTACTTTTAATTTCACACGATTTTCTATTTTAGGCTTTACATTTTGGCGCAAAAAAACATATACGAAGTATGCAAATATAGTCAATAATGTCTTGACAGTAAACAAGAGGTAAACAACTTTTTTATACTTATAAAAAATCTTAAGATTATTAATACTGGGCCTAGTAGATTAATCGTAATATCTTCTCAACTTTGATCGATACTTATCACATGATCTGCAGATTTTATAAATCGTTAATCAAACTTTGAGAAGTTATTATAACTAACCCATTTGGACATTATTAATAATCTTTCGTTTTTAGAACCACAGGAGTCAGGAAAAAAATTTTAATTAGGCCGCAGTAATAGTATATATTTTTAAAATCTTTTTTAATTTACCTTCATAAAATTACTTTAATTTCACACGATTTTCTATTTAGGCTTTACATTTTGGCGCAAAAAATGTATACGATGTATGCATATATAGTCAATAATGTCTTGACGGTAAACAAGAGGTAAACAACTTTTTTATCTTATTTACTGAATTTAGGAAGTAATTAAAGTTTAGCCTTAAATTATATCGCTAAAATCTACAGCCAATTTTTAGATTGCTACGGCAAGTTATAACTTTAATTATTGCGATTATTAAAGTATATCTAACACTAAATTTATTATGGACCAATGCGAACGTAGTCCTATCGCTCTAACTGCTAATGAGAAGAAAATGGTTTTATCCATTTATAATTATATTCATTCTCTTGAGATTATTAATCTGCGCAAAGAAGTTTCTCTGGCAACAGGAGTTGGCGAAGCAACTGTTGCCTGTGTACTTGCAGAATTCAATAAAACTGGGGCAGTTATAGCATCAGAACAAGGTCATCAGTCTTCTAGAACTCTTAAAACAGATTATATAAAAGCTATCCAAGACCTTATTTTAACTGCAAATAAAAATGGAATTCCACTTTCTCTTCGAATGCTTGTTTTAGACTTAACTGAGTTGGGTTTTCCAGTATCAAAAGCACAACTTGCTCGTCATTTAAAGAAACTTGGATACCATTATGGTAAGGGAGAATGGCAAAACATCCTACATGAGTCTCCTGAAAATGTCGCGTACCGTGCATGATATCTTCGTTGGCGGTTTGAAAACATTCAAGACAAAAATGAAATGCCAATTTTTCCTGAAGTTTTTCTTGACGAATCTTACTGTCATATGCACCATAACCGAAATCTTACCTGGCTTCCAAAAGATGGTATTGTTTATGAAAAGGGAAGGGGCCCTATGCTCGTCATTTTTGGAGCAATTGTTATTTTTCAGGATCGTAATAACAATCAAATAAAAGGTGAGTTAGTTCGTCAATCACTTCTTATCTGGGATCCTACCGTGAAGCCATCAACTGGAAAAGGAAGAAAAAAAAATTCAAAAGAATGGGAGACGGTTCCCGATGCTGTTAAAAACGCTAATATCATTCCTGATGAAGTTGACTATCATGGTAATTTCAACGCGGAGGTCTTTGAAAAAATTTTTGAAAATCTTTGTGAAATCCTCAAATCTGACTATGGACCTTGCATATTTCATATGGATGGTGCAAGATACCATAAACGCCGTGCTGAACCTATGCCGAATTCGAACTGGAATAAAAATGCAATGGTAGAATGGTTAAGTGCTCGTGATATTGGGGTTAACTCTAAAATGACAAAGGCAGAGCTTTATGAAATAAAAAAAAAAAAAAAAAAGAAAATACCCTTTGCTACCATTACTATAGCCAATAAGTTTGGTCATAAATTGTTTTATACTCCCCCATACCATTGTGAACTACAACCGATTGAAATGGTATGGGGGCTGTAAAAAATAAAGTTGCTGGAGAGCGGTTGCCACCTGATGTTCTTTCTCTTCGTAATTCGTTGCTCTGTAAATTTCAAGAGGAAATAACATCCAAGGTTGTTGTTTCCTGCTGGAAAAAGTGTTTAAATAAAGCAAAAGAATACTGGGAGACGATTGAGGTTAGTATAGGTGATGAAAGTGACGAAGATAGCAATACTGATACTGATGAATTTGATCAATCGTGAAACTTTATCGAAGCAAGTAAATGTAAGCTGAATTCTCTATATATAAAAGGTTTTTTTTTTATTATGCACGTTGCTTTTATCTATGAAATTTTATATTCATAGTAATATATTATGCATAAAATAAAATTTTTATAAAGTTTGACGCCCTTTTAACTAATCTGTTTTGCGATTTTTATGCTTTTAAAAAATTTTTTCGATTTTAAAGAAAATTTAAAAAAAACTTTTAACTTACAAAAACGAACAAAATTTTATTGCTAGTAAAAAATTTTGACTAGCTAAAATTGTTCCTCATATTTGAAAATATGTAGTATTAAATTTTCACGATAATATATCAAAAATTTTTTCATAAACTTTCAAAATTATTAAAGCGATCAAAACGAACTTAATAAAAATTTTTTGCATATTTTTTTATTTTTTGATTCGTTTATTAATTTAACAGTTTTATGAAAAAAATTTTCATATATCGCTATGAAAATTTAAAATTATATATTTTCGAATATATAGAATATTTTTTTAAATAATTTATGCGATGTTTACAATGCCAATTCGTATATTTTAACGACCAAACTTTCTTTTCAAAAAATCGACGAATTTTTTTGACTAAAACTTAAACTATAAGTAAAAAGTTCAAAAGTCATTTAAATTTTATAAAAATTTTATGGCGAATATAAAATGGTATGGCGAATACTCCTACTTAATAAATAAATTACGTTTTGCATATTAAGTTAAAAACTTTTATATATAGCGAATTTATTCTCCGAATATTGATGATCATCTATTACGAAATCACAGATTTGTAACACAAAGCACATGACTAGCGAATAATATATATATGACGTAACTTTACAATTATAATATATACTTTCCCAGAACCTTGGCTGTTTTTCTTTATTAATTAATTAGGGGTTGCATATTTATTTTATTAACTTGTAATAGTAATATATGGTTGTATCACCGTTAATGAGACAGCCTATACTAAGGTAATGATTAATAATGTAATTGTAAAATAATTTAATAATCAAAAAGATATTAATAAATAAATTGCTTTTTACTAAATAGGTTCTTTAATCAATGCTTACTTTATCAAGAATTTATATCAATAAATTTCGCATAATTTATTAAAGCAAACTGTAAGTTTTTATACTTTTCTCATCACATACAAATTAGACATTATATCATTTAAACTCTCTCCTGTACATCATCAAAAATCGGGAATAAACAAACAGTAGAGATAAACAACAAAACTTGTATTACAAGCCTAACAGTTACAGCGATATTTGGGCCTTGCCCACTTTACACAACATAAACTCTAATTATATTAAGGAAAAGGAATCACTCCGCAGCCTTCGCAATACCAACTTTCTTCAAAAACCTGTTATCGACTATGTCGGCAACAACACCATTACATGAACCTGTCAATGACGACACAAGAGAAAACCGAATACCAATGGAAACCGATATAGAAGATGATCAATACTCCAACGAACAACCTAACAAAAGAAATCGTAACCGTCATACTGCCCACCCGATAGAAACTTCCAATAACCTATATGCGCCTTTACTCTCAGACACATCACTCGAAAAAATTTATTCAGAAAGTGGCAATCCCAGTTTACTCTCGTCAACATCAGAAATAACGTCACAGGACGATCACCCATCAAAACAACCCACTTTAGTCAAACCCCAACCCAGAACCCGATCCCATCACCCCAATTTGTACTCCAACAAAATATTTCACGCAAAATGATTCCGGCACCTCAAAACAACCCACTTTAGTCAAACCCCCAACCCAGGACCCGATTCCACTATCCCAAATTGTATCCCAACAAAATACTCCCACGCAGAATGAATCCGGCACCTTCAATACTATGGAAATCGACTCAGATCAGGACCCCAACCTCGGAAAGGATACCTCATCAACCAGAACTATTACAGAATCCGAAGATACCCAAAAAACCTATAGTCAAGCACTCACAGGACCAGGCACCTCTACCACCACCGACGCACCCAACATCCCGACCTCGTTAGAACTATCAAAACTTGGACTGAATTGATCCGGCTTACTTTATCCGACATGAAGACAGACCTTTTCGATCAAAACCTTTGGACCAAAGACAAGATTATCGAGGCCTTTGCAACGCCCTCACTTCTTGAACAACTTATTAAACATAAGCTGCAAACCAAACCAACCCTAGAAGCCATCTCTCCTGCCATAGAAGCCAAATTATTCCGCAAAGACCGGGCCTTTTTCCGGACCTTTACTAGACGACATGATACCCGTCCCCCATATCAACGACAATTCATCACCTTGCTGAATAATGCTACAGAAAAATTCAGAAAACAAAATGAAGCTTACATCATTAACAAAATCAACCGAGACCAAATCTTTGACCTACTCAGAAAGAAACTGGCAATTGACTTCTGGACAAACGAGGAATTCACCAACTTAGACCCATATGAAATTGCCCGTTATACACTATATTTAGCAGGCTTCGCAAAAATCAAAATCTGCCTAGAATTCGAAGCCTTATGAAAATTAATAGCCGACATCAAAACAAACTTGCTACAAAAATTGCCAGACACACCTGACGGGATAGACAAACAACTCAAAGATGCTCTACCTTTCTCACTCCCACTTGAAGACCGCAGACAAATTCGAGCTATCGCTATTACCTTACACCAAGCCTTCACCTTCGACCTCCTCTCTGAAACATACATCGCTAATAACAGGACCTCCTTACCAGCACACCCAGCTGACCTGAATTAAGCAACCAGAGATATCTTCCCAATTACTACACAAGATGAACTAAAGAAGTTAGGACAACACAAACGGAGTCTTCAGGAGTACTACATTTTTAGTCGCATACTCTCTACATACTTCGCCCTACCGCTAAGAAAACCTCCCTTACCACTAACCCCCCAAGACCTCACCCCTCAATTACAAAGGCTATTTCCTTTCTACCCTACCAGTGGTGACCACTTCCAAGAAAACGTTAGATGCCTAAGGGCGGTATACACCTTCCATACCCTACCTAATGATTACCTAATTAGCAAAAAAAGATTACCGGCGAACCCGGAATAACTCGGCCTAAAGGAATTCTCCTTCCCTATCAATAGCATGGAAACACTATTAAACTTCTGCCAAATACTTTCTAAATTCTATGCGAGACCGGACCCTCTCCCAAAAGTATACGTTTCTTTTAACTACTCTGGAAAACTGGACCTCCCACTTGACCCAACTCAAGTAACAAAAGTAAACTTAACGCTACCTATTAAAACACCGAAAGAGCTAACAATTGCTGCATGAGCCTTGAGGCAATACTACTTCTTCCAATCGATCCCTAGTGAATAGATCGAAATACCTCCCTCGGAGGTCTCCTCAGATGACCTCCCCAAACTACCTTTTAACAATGACCAAATTAACAAACACATAAAAGAAAGGGTCCCTTCTCCTTCCCTAACTTTTCCTATTATTAAGCAATCCAATGTCCCAAAGGCAATTGAACTCCTGAGAGAGTTCTTTACTTTTGATTTCCTACCTGATCTACTCTTCAATGTCCCCACTCTAACTCCTCCAAGTTGGAACCTTTTTGGAAAGCACCTCCCACCGACAGAAGACATCAACATGACTCCATCAGAGTCAAACGAGACAACTCTACCCCTATCAATGAGTGATCATCTAATGCCACAACCTCAGAACACTCTTACCCATTTACAAATACCAACACCAAACCAAAACGACTTACATAACTTCAAAGAAAAAATAAACATAGCTACCCATAACATTAGAGGAATTAATAATCTTACTAAACTTCATCTCTGGATAGACTTCTGCCTACAAGAAAAACTACATATCATTAGTGTTACGGAAACCAAATTAAAAGACAACCCCAATGCTACTACCAATCCACACTACAAAATCTTCACCTTCAACTACCATCCCACTTTAACACAAAGTAAAGAAACCAGCTTGGGCACGGCAATACTCGTCCATAATACTATACAACTATACATACATAATATAAACACCCTCCTGGGTACAGCCATATACATCAACTTCTTTTTCCCCGGCAATAAAACTTGGGTCATATCGATATACCCACCCTCCAATAACAACGAACTGTCCACTCGTACACAAAAACAAATATCACTTTGGACCATGGAAGCTAAAAAGAAAAATTGGCATATTCTCCTTTTGGGAGACTTCAATGCCAATCCTGACATCTACAAAAAGAATAAACTACCGCTCTTCTCCGATCTGTTTTCAAACAACCTTACTAGTCTGTTAAATTTTCACAAAATTTTAGAACCAACCTGGCAAGGTCGAGGCCTTAACTACCAAATCGACAACATATGGACCTCATCCCAAATCCTTTTAGATTTTGACCCTCCACAATTAACTGACCCAACAGGCATATCCGATAGCGATCATAAAATATTGACCATGACCTGGTACACAAACTTCACCCCAACAGTACCTCGAAACAAAAAGAAGAAACAGAAAACCTTTTGCTATAAAAAAGCAAC
>QKWP01000393.1:65081-90686 GCA_003550325.1 Gigaspora rosea | reverse complement strand
AACCAAAACAGAATTAGATACTGGGTTCACAACTACCCAGACATTCAAATTCGAGCTACTCTATTATACCTATCTTTCGAAGAAAGACCATTGTCATTATCTACTAACCCTTTCTCTCAACTAATGAATTTTAAAGTTAAATTACTAGCCAATGAACTCCCTACATTCGAAACACTTCACTATCGAAACTCAACAAAATATCAAGACTTCCGATGCCCAAGATGCCGCTCTGCTCCAGAAACAATTGCACACCTAATCTCTTGCCTCTCTAACTCTTCCACTCTAACCTCACTCCTTAAAGATATTATCAAAACCTTGGCCATCGAACTCAAACTAGATCTATACCAACCAACAGACTTCATTGCCGCCTTCAAAGACCTCCATGTAAACAGAAATCTACCTCTTGAATTTATCACAACCGCTACCCTAGCACCATTCATAAGATGACAAGACAGACTCAAATACGCACTTGCCCTACACCACCTAATTACAAAAATGATCTACCACGAAATTTGGCTGCCTTTTAGGCAATACCGACATGACGTAACAATTTTTCCGATACCCCCTCCCCTAGATAGACAACTTCACTTCCATAACAAGACTAGCATACCCACATACCTATTAACAATTACATAGACAAATACATCGCCCGTGGGCGATCCTTCCTATATTCTTTCGAAGACTGAGGTCTAGCGATCTTAGTACAGCTTAGGTCGAGAGTAAATCAGCTTTTACCCCTATTTCCCTAAAATTCTCTTTTGATGTATACGATGTATAATCCTATAAATTGAATTAATAAAGAATTAGAGGATAGACCTCGTTGTATAAAAAAAAAAAGACATTATATCATTTACATCTATTCTACTTCCACCTTTTAGATAATATACTTTAGCCCTCCAATCTCTTGTGTCCAACGCATCATATTTAAAGATATTAATGCAATGCTGTGGTTGATCATAATTATAATAAATTACAGCATTTTTTGCCATAATTCATTATAGTTACAACCAATTACAGACAGCATTGCATCAACACCTCTACTCATATCTTATGCACATGCTTCTCAGCTTCTATGCTTTCTTATCACGTACAATCTAGATATCTCATTTACATCTATTCTACTTCAAACTTTTTAGAAGATGCACTTTAGTCTCCAATCTCTTGTGTCCAACATGTCATATCTTATACACACGCTTCTCCTAATCTAATTATTATGTGTTACTCATTATGTTACTACAACAAGGGCCATGTAATGAAAAACACCATATAAAGCATACAAGTGGCGAAATAAAATTACAAACCAGGAAACAATAGTGCACATCTAAAAATAAAACACTCGATAAAGAAAATAAAATATATACAGGTAATATACATATTTAAATTATTTTTACTTATAAGATTTTTGAAATCATCTTGATAGAGTGAAAATTTAACATTGTGAAAATTCGAGATTCAATATTGTAGAGAATCAATATTATGAAGATTCTTAATATTTCAATTTTTAAAACTCATTCAGTGATTTTATACCAATTAAAATGTAACTTTTAAAAAAATAAAGAAAAAAATTTTTTTATAAAAAAAAAAATATATACAAATATTTAATTTTTCATGTAAACCTTTTGAAAAATTATTATGACTATATAAATAATCAAAAAAAATAAAAAACAAAGTGGATTATTCAAAATACGATAACTCTTTACTGTTTAATAAAACCCTTAATAAAGTTTAAGCCTAAGCTTTAAATATTGAATTCCTCACTATCAAAGAAATAAACATTCAATCCGATTAATGTAATAGTATCACTCAAGTTATAGCGACCAAGATAAAAAAATAAATGAATGCTGCTAAGGAAAGAGCTCCTCCGATCTAACCCAATAACACGAATATCGCGAATAAATCATGTGAATGCTGTATTGTTTAAACCATCTACATCACATAAAATATCTTATTTACTACTATAGCACGAATAAATTACACTTAAACATATCACCTGACCCTAGTGCTCCTAGGTCCAGTCTGGGCCAGAGACCTGTAAAAATTTGTATATAAATTAATACAAATTAATGCAAATTTATATTAATTATACAAATTAAACCAAATTTCTAAGAGTTAACTTCACGTGATATTCTTAAATTTGATTGGCTACTGGTGTCGGATAGTATGCAGAAACTGTTAAGATTCCGAAATTTCTGAAAGAGAAAGTGAATGAACATAAAAAGACTAGAAAGGTCAAAATAAATTTTGGATAAATTTTTATAATTTTTGAAAAATCGCAAATTAATACTAAGTTAATTTATTATTGTAAATTAATACAAATTTTTGCAATAACGCAAATAAAGATTTTGTATAACACAAAAAATTTTTAAGGGTCTCTGGTTCGGGTCTGGTCTGGTATGGGTCTGGTCCGGGATCACACCAGACTCAGACTCTAAATTTTACTAATTTCAGACTTCAGACCAGACTCAGACTCATGAATTCGGTCCGGGTCTGGTCCGAAGTCTGCAGACTGGTCTGAGTCTGAATATAATTATATGTATTTTTTGGCGCTAAACAAGTGTACTTAGTGCATTTTGTAAGAATTAATTAGTAAAATTTTATGAATCATAAGATTTTATAGAATTTTATTAGTAAAATTCTATAAAATCTTATAATTCGCATATTTTTATTAATTAATTCTAACAAAATGCACTAAGTAAACTTGTTCAGCACCTAAAAATACATTAAATCGGCAGGGTTGTTTTTATTTTACTTGAAATTTGGAGAAAAGATGCTTAAATTTGACTTTTTTGATCAAAAATCCAAAATTATGCATCTTTTCTCCAAATTTCAAGTAAAATAAAAACAACCCTGCCGATTTAATGTATTTTTAGGTGCTGAACAAGTTTACTTAGTGCATTTTGTTAGAATTAATTAATAAAAATTTGTGAATTATAAGATTTTATAGAATTTTATTAATAAAATTCTATAAAATCTTATGATTCACAAAATTTTACTAATTAATTCTAACTTAATGCACTAAGTAAACTTGTTCAGCACCTAAAAATACATTAAATCGGCAGGGTTGTTTTTATTTTACTTGAAATTTGGAGAAAAGATGCTTAAATTTGACTTTTTTGATCAAAAATCCAAAATTATGCATCTTTTCTCCAAATTTCAAGTAAAATAAAAACAACCCTGCCGATTTAATGTATTTTTAGGTGCTGAACAAGTTTACTTAGTGCATTTTGTTAGAATTAATTAATAAAAATTTGTGAATTTTAAGAATTTATAGAATTTTACTAATAAAATTCTATAAAATCTTATGATTCACAAAATTTTACTAATTATTTCTAACTTAATGCACTAAGTAAACTTGTTCAGCACCTAAAAATACATTAATTCAGCAGGAGTTTTTTTATTTTACTTGAAATTTGAAGATAAGATGTTAAAATTTGACTTTTTTGATCAAAAATCCAAAATTGTGCATCAAATCTCTAAATTTCAAGTAAAATAAAACCAAATAAGCCGTTTTAATACATTTTTAGGTGCTAAACAAGTTTACTTAGTGTATTTTGTTAGAATTAATTAATAAAAATTTGCGAATTATAAGATTTTTTTAGAATTTTATTAATAAAATTCTATAAAATCTTATGATTCATAAAATTTTACTAATTTATTCTAACAAAATGCACTAAGTAAACTTGTTTAGCACCAAAAAATACTTATAAATATATTCGGACTCAGACCAGTCTGCAGACTTCGGAACAGACCCGGACCAGACTCAGACTTGACTATGAATATAAAAGTCTGAGTCCGGTCCAAAAATCAGACCAGACTCAGACTTGACTAAAGTCTGGTTCGAGTCCGGTCCGTAGGAGCACTATCTGACCCAAACGCTACTAGAGTATCTAGCACAAAATTTTATAGCCAATAAAATTATTTATATATATATTTATTACATGCTTGAAATTGACCAATAAAATTTATCTTTATATTTATTTAAAAAAATTAAACTTAATATTAACAACAATAGTAATTAAATTAAATTATATAATATTATATTTATTTATTTTTAATTAAAAGTAAGGCCTTTATATTATAAATTTATATAGATATAAGTAATTAGTAAATAGCAAAAAATTTTGTATTTCAATGTTTTTAAATAAAAATTAAAAGTATAATAGTACTTGGCTAATAACTAATTTTTCATAATTTGGCCAATACTATTACATAATTCTAAACTTAGACCAACTATTTAATTATATGACATAACTAATAATCACAAAAATATTACTAAGTTCACTATTCTTGAAACTATCATGCTCCGGACACACAATGCTACGCATTAGCCTAGTAGTAATCATGTGATCTTAAGCCATATGGGGTGCAGACAATAAAAACAGCCCTTTTTTACATATATCTTATTTTGAGATAATTGAGTTTAATCGTTTGTTTTGATTTTTGGACTGATCCGGAATTGATCAAATTTCACGATTTTGATTGGTTAAAAGTAGCAGGTGACTATCGGATAATCTCGTGATGTGTTGGCTCCACAAAGCCTTGTGTAATTTTTCTTTTACATTATTTTGATTTTTTATTATGCAAACTGACTTTCATTTATAATTGAAAAATGTTAACCATGTCAAAATTTATATGAATCTAATAAAAACTCATTTTTCAAAAAAATGTAAAAAAGGGCTGTTTCTATTGTCTGCACCCCATATTAGCTAGCCAATCATATTGCTTAGTCAGTTAAGTAATACTACCCAGATTCGGATCAGGGACACAGAAATTTTTCGAAAGCAATTTTTTGAAAGAAATTAAAATTTTTGCCCCAAATTGAAATTTTTTGAAATTTGGCCAAATTTGATCAAAATTTCTCGAAATTTGGCAAATTTAATCGAAATTTATCGAAAATTTTGGCAAAATCATAAAAAATCACATGAAGATAATATTATTGGCCAAAAAAATATAAAAAAAGGAAATACTGAAGATCACATGATTATACAGTAATAATATTATTGGACGATAACAACATTAAAAAAATTTTTTATGCTGATTTCAAAATTTACCGAAATTTTTGCACAAATAGATCGAAATTTATCAAAATTTTGTATAAATCAATCGAAATTTATCGAAATTTTTATAAAAATTGACCGAAATTTTTGCTTTAAATCGAAATAATATTTCTGTGTCCCTGATTCAGATGGTACACTAGTGTGAATTTCACGTGTTTAACTAAATTGATTCTATCGTTTCTTTATCCGATAATTTTACTTGACAATGGACAAACAGCAATCAGCAATATTATATCTGAAATCATTAGTCTCAAAAAGAAATTTGAAACACATAATAATATAGGAACGATTTAAGAAATTCAAGAAAATGTCCGAAAAATGGAGAAAGCTATGAATAAAAAAGCGAACAAACAAGAAATGAATTGAAAGGTATGTTTTATTTTGTGTATTAAAATTTATATGATATTATTTAACTATCATAATTTATTATAATTGTTCAATCGTGCATTAAATTGATATAATGCTATTTAATCATTATAATTTTTGAAAGCCCTGAGCAGAAAGTTGAAAGCCCTTAAATCTAATGCAAAAAGACCTAATGATCAAAATGAACGTGATTTTAACGATCTTAAATGAAGAAGCAAAATATCCTTTTTTTCATTGTTAAACAACTATTAATAAGCGCGTTGTATCTTAGTATTATTGCAATTTCCTTAATCTAGAATTTTTTCAAAATTACTGCTCTGGAGACTATTCTCGAAATATTGCAAAATGAATTATATAAATTGGAGCATGCCAATGTTGAAGGCCTTGTTTTATCAAAACAGAATGCTATATCATAAATTATTTAGGATACTGCCTCCGAATGTATGCTCATTTACTTTTTTGTAATTTTTAATTTTTTTTAATAATATTTTAAAGTAAATGAGCATGTTTGGAGTAGTCCTCTTTACAAGTTGTATATGCTTTTTTAATTAATTTGTATACCTTTGTTTCATTTGTTATTTTGTAGTTTAATCTATACTTGAATTTATACTTGAATTTCAGACTTCAACTTCATGTTTATCGTTCTTTGAGCATTCAATTCTTTGAGAAAGCAAGAGTTGGTAATGTTAATTTAAACATTAATTTCGTGTTAAGAATACACTAATATAATTTGTTTCGTTCAAATAGAAGGACCTGATGGTGTTCACACGTATAGATGCTGGTGAAATAATTTTACCACTATTGATGAAATTGGTGGTGAATTGGTGAAATTGGTGCAATTAATTTCACCAGCATCTATATTTACATGGTATTTGTTGATAGTCCACACTTCATTGCAAAATATTTATGGGAATTATTGACTGGATCTCTAGAACTACACACTAACCCTAAAAATATCTGCTGGTTATTTCGTATATTTTTTGTAAAAAATTAAAAAAATTTTTTTTTTACCTATTTTATATGATCTAAAATTAATTTTATGAGGTTAAATAGTTACAATCTCAATCTCAAATCTCTTAACTTCAAAATTGATCTGTTTTAAAAAATTTATCAAAATTTCTAAGTGCGCTTTTAGAGATTAAAATCATATAATTTTGTATAAGCTATAGTATGTATATAGAACTAAAATATGCTACGTACTTATAATAAAGTTGTAAATTTATACAGTAGAAAGTAAATTTAGCTCCAAGTTTCGAGTTTAAAACCAGTATATATAAAGAATGCATCTATAAAAAGTAGAGATATCGATTTCCACAATTTATAACGGTGTAATGCATACTCATTATCATAAATATATCCTGAAGTAGATTTTTGTTTGATTTTCAGTAAATATTCATCATAACTTACACCACAAAAGGTATTCTCTGTACAATGAGTAGCCCAATGCCTCTCCATTCCTATATGATTATAATTACCTATATTTTGGTTCGTTTTCCGATATATACCAATTGATTACAAAAGAAGCAGATAGCAATACCAATTTCAGGTACATAGCTTTTATAAAATCCATTAACCTTAGACCAATATGTTATTAATTTCCTGCCTTCAAGATATTTTTTACTTTCAGAATTAAATAGATTGTTCTCTCTGAAATACATAAGACATTCCCAAATCCGTATCATCCACTCACTGGGAGTTTCATTATCACGAATTTGTGGCATATTACAATATTCAACCCATTCGGTATCAGTACAATCAGTTCCATGAGTGTTTATATTACTCATTTTATGTGATCTATTATAGTGTGTTTTAGAGATTATATGATTTATATCCTATTTGGGAATTTAGACCTATTAGATTTAATAACTTAATACTCTAGAATAATGTGATTCAATTTTAATGAGATTAGATTCTCGAGTTATTTTCTAGATCTGGCTCAAAATAATTCGTAAAAATATTTTTCACTTAGCCTTATTCTGAGAAAGTGATAGTTGGGATAACATTTACGAAAGCAAAAATTTGTGGTTCTGGTTATTTGTTCATAATAAGTGAAATCTCATTCGTTCTTTTCAACCCAATTCCATTTTGATAACAATACCCACCTTCATATGTTCGATACTGGAAAAAATTTCACTTGTATCATTCCTCATATTCGAGTTGTACCCCATATAAAAAATTATGAAATAATATTAAATTATATTTTATGCGATCCAGCTAAATCATCCAATTGATTATTTTTGCGGACTGAACAAACCACCCAAGTCAAAGTCCTGAGCCACCAGAAATGATAATTATGCCCTTTCGAATACATAACATACAAAGTCAGAGGCCCTATCGTCAAGAGGTGAAGACTCAAGCGAAATTTTTTGCATAACTATGCATACCCGTAAGCAAGTAACCTGGGTTGCTGATCTATCAACACAAAAGCGATTCAATACAAATTAACTAATTTGAAATACAATACATACCCAGTTCAGATCGAATTTAACTTTACTCATCTATAGTAGTATAGGAACATTGGTAAGATTAGATTTTGTTTATATATTTTTTTTCTGGTGGATACATTCAATCACTCTTTGTGGTGTGGTTCAGTTGTTTAGGAAGTCTGCATCATCTTCCTCCTTACACATGCCCCACATTGAGGATGACGATCGCACTCAAGATAAAGAAAAATAGCATGTCGAGGTGGATACATTCAAACTACAATGATAGCGACGATCACACTCTCTATAAGTGAAGAAAAAAAAAATTAGTGAGAAAACAATTGGATCCTAAGCCTACCTCGAAAGGTTATGACTGCACCTAAAAAGACTATTCTATAAAGGATAGCATATTTTTTGCGGAATAAACGATCACTTTCACCAAAGTACTGAGCTACCAAATAGTAGTTATGAGCATGTTCGATCTTAACATACATAGTCAGAGGCCCTATCGCTCAATATTAGAGACGAAATTTTTTGCTTAACTAAACATACCCGCACAAATAGCTCCAGCAACTGTCTTATCAACACAAAAACTATCTTGTGTAGGAAAGTGTAATGTAATATCGGTAAGAAAAAATCAAAAATTGAAAGATCTATATAAAAGGATACTATTGTCACAAACAATAATTAACTAGGGTGCATTGTTTACTAAATTCGGCACCACAATTATTGGACACGGGTACAGTAATAATTTTACACGCAATATATTGATATTTAAGCCCGATTTACAAATTTAGAATAACCGTTATACACTTCGTTATTTTTGCATTATAACGAAAATAGCAAAGCATGTTAATCAAACATCTAAGCATCGCATTTGTTACCAGTAAATACGTAAATACTGAAATAAGTACTTGTAAACATAAATGTGTATTAGTTTAACACGACCACATAATGACGTAATGGTAATTTAATTTTTATAGTTACCGTGCTAGAAAAAAATAAGTAACCTCATATGACTTAAACCGCTTTTTATTTTGGCTAAAACAGGGATCGCTTGATAATCAGTTAGAGATAAAAACTTGGCCGGCTTTGATAATCAATGGCCAGCATTAAATTTTATGTGGTGTTACCTTAATGCATAATTACTTCCCCAACGTCGATTTTAGTTGATGTTAACCAATTTTACAATAACTAGGACCCTTTTCCTTACTTTATATGATCCCGCGATAAGAATGGGACTTAAAAGGGTTATAAGAGTAATACGTATAATGTTCTTAATCAGTAGTTTGGTCCAAATTCATATATTGCAGGAACTTGAAATCACCGCCATTTTTGAGATCGTCAGATCTAAACCCACCTTAAGCGATCATTGAATCTAGGGGGTTAATTTTACAAGAAAAATAACAAAATAGATCAGCGTTTGGAACTTATGACTGAGCGGAGTTGCTTTGTTAAGTGTGGTATAGTATTGTGTTAGAGTAACATAATTACTAAGCTTGTGATTTTTTTCTGGCAGGTTAGATCTAACGAATGGACGGTATAAATAAGCAAGCTCCTACCCACAAGATAAGTTAGAAAGCTTCCAAAATTACGTAATATTTTGTTACTAATAAATTTTAAAATTTTACCCCACCTACCCACACCTGATACTCTATTAGCCAATCAAATTTTATATTTTTTAAAATTTATTTATATGTTTTAATTTATAAAATTGATAATAACTATTGCTTTACTGGACCAATCTAGATGATTTAACTACCAAAATGTTCATCTTGCTGAGAAAATTCTAACAAGCCCAAAATCGTTAAAATCCAATCACAGGGTCCCAAGATAATTCAACTTTTGTATAATTTTAATAGTGATGTTTTAGAATCACTAAGTAAATTTCTTTAATATTGAATAACTTTTGATCCACTGGCCCGTTTTGGGTAATTTAACTACCAAAATGTTTATCTCAGTGAGTCGATTCTAACAAGCCCAAAATTGCTAAATTCCAATCACTGGATTGCAAGATCGATAAAGATTTGTATTGTTAGACAATCATTTAATCAAATTTAATTAAATGATTATCTAACAATACAAATCTTTATCGATCTTGGGATCTAGTAATTGGAATTTAGCAATTTTGGGCTTGTTAGAATCATCACACTAAGATGGACATTTTGGTGTTAAATCATCCAAAATGGGCTAGTGGATCAAAAGTTATTCAATATTAAAGAAATTTACTTAGTAATACTAAAAAATCACTATTAAAATTACACAAAAGTTGAACGATCTTGGGACCCTGTAATTAGATTTTAGCAATTTTAGGCTTGTTAGAATCGTCTCAACAAGACGAACATTTTGGTAGTTACATTATCTAAATTGGTTCAGTAGAACAATAGTTATTAATAATTTTATAATTTTATAAATTTGGCCAGAATTATAAAAATTTGACCAGAATTATAATATAACCTGATAAGTTCGGAACCCCACCCACCCACTAAAAAATTACGTAATTTCTGGAAGCCCCCTTAGCAATAACGTTATTTTTTGTTCATATATATTTTTACTTGGTTCACTTGCCCATATTTTTTTAAGTAATTTGCTATTTTATTTAATGGAGACTATGAAAACGAATCTTTACTTACTTCGATTTTTTGTATTTAGAAATGAAAAATGAGCGCTAACGATAACACCACCTTCAAGATCAACAATACCCCCAAGACCAATGATAACACCACTTTCAAGACCAATGATAGTAATGCTCCAAGACTAATAACTCCAATTCAGAAAACGATCAAAAAAAGCTATCTGGTGTGGGCATAATTTTTGATTATCAAATTCTGTGTAATTATCCTGGTATCAACCCTATAACATTTTCAAAAGTATTGAAAATTCGCGGTTACTATGGCTTTTGATTTTTTATTCGTATTTGTATTATTTTATTTGTATGTTCCCATTCTGGCAAAAAAAAAATTTATTAAATAAAGAAGGGGGCCCTGTGTCATAGGAGGACATTCGTCTGATTGGTCGATGTAAATCAATTACCCGGGTAACTTATTTATACACTTTAAAGTACTTTTTTAGAAATATAACGTTTCACTAATAAAATTCCCCGTAAAAATCATCTTTAGCTTCAAACGAACGCTAATATTAACCTTACAAAATAATCTCTAAATCATCTTACTCCCTGGCATACTTTGCTTAGAAGACAAAAATGGCATTTACTAGTAGAATTACGGGCCCATGTGTGATTATTATATGCGAAAAAAAATCGACCAACTGGAAAACTGTAACTCAACATGTTATTTCAAAAGTGCAAGCTAACAATGCTCTGCCTAATTATATTAATATAGGTGACACGATCTGCTTAAATTGTTATAATGGAATCACGCAAGGTTTGGCTAGATTTCAAAATGTTCAAACTAGTATAGAGCAAACCGAAACTGATGAGATTGGAATGAATGTTGATTATATGGAAAGATCTGAAACTGACGAAACTGAAAATGCTAACCCTTTGTCTTTTTCAAAGGTGGTAAAGGTGATGACGAATATTTTATATATTCGTGAAAATAGGAAAGAACCAACTATATATACATTTGAAGAATTCCGAGCAGTTATGGAAAGAGAGGATGCCAGATTAAAAAATTTTTTTGATGAATTATATTTTTCGTCTAACCCGGCATCAAAAAATAAGGATACACAGGTAAAAGTAAAAAAACAACTTTTATTTCTCTGTTATTTTTTATGTGGAATTCGGAACAAGTTTGTTAACGATTTTAAAAGGGATATAGCAATATATTTGGATTCAACTGGTGCTTCTAATATTTCTATAGACACTCTTGCGGATTTAGGTATTACCGTTACATCTCGCACAATTACTCGAACGAAAAATACTGCCTCTGAAAAACATGAAGAAAACGTCGACACTGAACTTGCCAAACATGCTGATAAGGCAATGGTGCTGAATATTGATGATTACCACAGTATTCATACAGAACGTATGCCGAACACTACGACAACATCTACCGCTGCACACTTGGCAACAATTCTTATCAATCCGATTACCAATCAACCTGCAATTCCGAAAAGAAATTTACACAATCCTGCGCTAGTTGATGCCGAATTAATTAAAACGAATATAAAAGATAAGTTTATGATGTTTTACGGTCTTTCACACAATCATCGTTGGGGATTTCGTACAGTTAGTGATGATACAAGATTGGATGAATTAACAGTGCATAGTTATGATATTCGATTAAGGGAAAACGACATATTCGTTCGTTGAAAGATGTCGTTCTTGTAGATTTGCAAGAAAATGGTCTTCATTCGATGGAAGAATATATTAAAGCAATTAATGTAATTGCAAAAGTTCCATCTATGCGACGATACATCGAAAAAGGACACGCCATTCCTCTCGTAGCCGATTGGCCTGGGCAGATTCATCTTCGAACTGCTATTTCACATTATTTATGTTATAATAATTCGTCAAATATTACTAATGACGTTTTATCCTTTCTTCCTATTATAGGTCCTTTGCATATTTCGTTAAATAGCCGGGAATTGGTATTTCTTCAATACCAGCCATTTTTTTCTGCATTGTATCATTTCGTTTTTGGAGACAAAAAACCCCTCGCGCAAAACCCTAAACCGTGGCGTATCAATCTCATTTTAGAGATTTCTCGTAGTGCATGGCAAGAAATTTCAACAACCGTCGAGTCAAAGTTTGGATCGATATGTAAAGATGCCGAATATCTTGCACTTAAAGACCTTCTAGATAATACGATTCCTCTTGTGTTAGACATTTATGCAGTATTTTTTCGATCGGGTGATTTTAATACTTATCTTGAATCTTGCTTTCGTGTTTGGACTGTTTTTTTTAGGTTCAATCATAAAAACTATTCAAAGGCGCCGTTAATGTTTCTTTCCGATATCTTTTACTGGGAATCAAACAATCATCCCATCTTA
Organism: Gigaspora rosea; assembly: GCA_003550325.1. Lineage (NCBI taxonomy): Eukaryota > Fungi > Glomeromycota > Glomeromycetes > Diversisporales > Gigasporaceae > Gigaspora > Gigaspora rosea. The sequence continues at coordinate 77,887 of QKWP01000393.1, read as the reverse complement.
GAGACAATAATGGCGGAGCTTCCCAAGTTTTCTGATTCGACCATCGAGATATTTCACAGCCTTCTACGTCGAAGTACCCAAAAGCATACCGAAACTCAACAAATCATCAAATATGGACGTTATATCAATCAATTACGTCTTGATGATAATGGCTTTAGAGAGAATTTTGCGCATACATCGCCATGGGCAACTTATGAATATTCTGCTCGTGATATTTCGATTTTAACCAAAAAAACTTCATGTTTCCTTTTGCAGTGTTTTTCAGAAATTTATGTACGATTATTTAATTATAAAATTCCATTAATTTATCAATTACAGGCTAATCCGGAACCACCTACTAAAAAAAGGAAGGGAAAAAAACCGACTATGATACGATTTTATTAGCTGCGATGAAAATGCCGGAAGCACAATTATGGCATCTTCCTTTGGGTTTTAGTACTTCTCATAAACCTGATCCTTTTCGTTATTGCGATATATCAATTGTTATTTTGCTTGTTTGCCTATGAATATGGATACAATTATCGCTTTAGCATGTGGCCATACGTATCACAAGTTTTGTTATATTAATAATGGGTCCAAATGTCTGTACTGTCTTACGTTTTTGCAGGAAGGTATAGATGAAAAGGTTCAATCTTTGCTAGAACATTTAAAAGGCCTAAAAAGTTCTAGCAAAAAAAAAAAAAAAAACACGACAACGATTCTTTTTGTGACGATGATGGTCATGAAAATGGGCCAGTAAAATATTCGGGATTGGAGTTAGAAGAAGCATTACAAAAATTTCGCTCCTTGCACTATTGAATTTTATTCATTTATTAATTTTTTTTTAAATAAATTATTACATATTTATTAAATAAATAACATAATTTTATTAAATTAAATTATTACATGATATAATTAAATTAAATTATTACATAATATTTACTTAATGCAATAAAACTTTCGTATATAATTTAATCGTTTGGACAACTTATTTATATATTTTAAAGCTTTTTGTAAACGTGAACCTTTAATATTAGATCCGGTTAATATCTTGGATTTATTGATAATGTATCACATTTGCCCATTTTACACATTATAAGTTTGTAAATTTTTTGTATAAAAATATTTTTCGTTTTCTAATAGCGATAGTATCCTTTAAAAACTGTACATTCTGATTGGATAATTATAACGGGAAATCATGGGTAGATCTTCAAAAATTGACCAATCAAATGAATGTCTTCCTATGAGGCCCTGTGGCCTTCCCAAGTTTTATTTTTATGTAATTTTTGCAATGCAATTTACAATTATTAATTGGTGAAAATAATAGAGTCATACCTAGTTTCCTTATTAACCTATGCTTTTACAGTTACTATTGGGATTGAATTCTGATATTTATTTATATAACAATAAAGATGATAAGTTTTTGTATTGACATAATCGCCACCCCCATAAACCCTCTATATGATTTCTTATATTTTCTTTTTTAAGGTCTTTATTGCATATAGAACAGAGTAGAAATCTATTAAAATCAAAATAATTACTATATTTAAAACTATGTTTCAAAGTTAAATAAGGAAATCGTTCTAATACCATTTCAATAGCATGTTGTTGCTTTTCTTCGGGGTCTTTAGGTAGAACAGAAATTAATGGTCAAAGTTTGGATAGTGTAGGCTGAACATTTATCTATAATACAAATAACGTCTTTTTTTGGCATTCTTTTCGATTTGTGGGGACTCGAAGGTTTCAAACATTATCCAGGGGTCGAACCCAGTTTCTTTCTTATATCTTTATATAACTTGAAACAAATATTATCTGTTAAAAAATTTGGTAATCCAGTAAATTTATTATGCTATTCCAAATATTCGGGAGTTAATATTTTATTGGCCTGTATATTCATGTTCCCGTTTTATATAATTGCACGTCTCTTTAAATTAACAATATCTAACAAAAAATAAACATGCCTTAGAGAGACACCTTAAAGACTTAAGCGAATTGTATTAGCATAAGATAGCGGAGCTAGTGTCATTGCCACTTAAAATTCATGCTGTTACCTCAATTTCAATTCCACGCTGTTCACATTTAATATAATATGATCCAATTTTATATCTACCTTCTATATCTTCATCGTCATCGTGATCTAATTCGCATAAAGAACATAATGTTTCATCAGTAATTCCGTAATAATCTACATTTTCACTATTACCATCTTTATATAAATTAGTATACTGTTCTAGTGTTTTATTATGAAAATAAGTACGGTCATGAGTTGGATTAGACGATGCAATTATCTTAGTCTCCAGTAAAAATCTGTCTTCCGAATTAGAGGTATGAGACAATGAAATAGGTGCAGTTGATAAGCTTGTTTCAGTTTTTGATGTATTTTCTTCAGACAAGATTTTATCATTAGTTTCAGAAATTTCAGTCATATGACCACGTGTCCTGGTGATGCAGAGTTCACATCTATTAGAGAAATAATCTATGATATATTGAATTTGAGGGTTAGTGAGTTTTGATATCCCATTTGTGCTATAAGATTTAACTTGTTTGACCTTTTCTATTCCTATGCCGTTAAACAACTTATAAATTTTACAAGCTCTTTGAGTTTGTCTGCGGAAATTTTCACGTGAGATGCCGGAAAGACAATTCCAGATTCACCATAAACCTGAATTCTTGCTAAGTCATCCGCTCTTTTAGTATTTTTGCAATTAGATAAGACATCATAAACTCTCTTTTCAAAGCTTTTTGCATAATGATACCAGCTTAAAATTTCTTCTTGCTTAGCGTGGATAGTATTCTTTTTAGCCTTTCTTGCATTTTGATATATACGGGCCAGCTCAATAGCTTCATTTTCAGTGTTATCAAGTATACCCTGCTCTCTATTTCTGTTAATAACTTCGATTGATTCCAAGTCAAATTCCAAACTCAACTCTTGTATAAATTTTTGCATCTCAATTCGACTATCTTTCTGAATTAAATCGTTTGTAGTTATATTGGCAAGAGATATAGAATCATATGAATTCTCATTTATATAAGAGTGAGTCCCAGGGTTGCATGGTTGATATTTAGTCATAATATTTTGGCTACAGCTTGGATTTCCGTTTTCATTTTTTGTGCTATTGTCTTGTTGCAATTTAGATATTTCAGTTTTCGGGAAATCTGGCTCTACTAAAATCGCATGAATTTGATTGTTCCCTGATAAGTTTTGGGTTTTATTTTCAAAGGACTCACGTAAAAGTTTTTTCTCTCCGTTTCTCTGTTTTATTTCATTACTAACATTTTTCTTATATACCCTTTCTGCAAATTCAAGGGTTTTAGCTGAATCGTCATCGGCATTTGCTGGCATGTCAATGTCTTCCGGTAAAAAGGTTGTAGATATTTTAGGTTCTGTTAAAGATTCAGATTGTGTTGAGCTATGTTCTACTTCAGACAAAAGATCAGAATTAATGTCTTTCTTCTCATCAGACTGTGAAATAACTTCAATATGAGATGCAACATGTTCGTCAGTATTAACTCTGGTTTGTAATTTGATTTCCAAGATGTCACATCTTAATTTTGCTACTTCAGCTTTTAGATTGGCATTCTCTTTATCGCTTTGCTCTAGTTTTACAAATCTGGCCTCGATTTCTTCTTTATCTTGTTTTAATTTCGCATTCTTAGCTTTAACTTCGATATTCTTAGCCTCAACCTTAGCGAACTTCTTTCTAAGTTTATTAATCTCGACTGCAAGCTTGGAATTTAATTCTCTTAGCGAAGTAATTGTAGTTTGTGAATCTGCTATTGTTTTGCATAAAATGCGGATATATTTAAAATAAAAATATTGTGTGTCCGTTCCAATTTATAACAATTCACGATCAATGCGAGTTAATATACATCGATAATAATACAATAAAATAAATTCGCGAAATATACATGCAAAAGTAAACTAATAATTTATGTGAAATAGGCCACCAGGGCCAAGCTTTATTAATATAAGAATATGTCTATTTAGATAATATAGGAAATAAACATCTATTCGCCATGTTACTAATAATTTTGGATACTCAACATTGTAAAAATGGGTGATATTTTAGGAATAATATGGTACTTAGGGGGTCACAAATTTTTATTTCTTATAAATTCGTATCATGTTGTGTAAATTAACGATTATTCTATTCTAAAATAATAAAAGAAATAAATAAACATTGGCATTTCCAGAAAGATACATATAATTGATTAATGCTTATTTAAAAATTATACATATACATATTATCATCAGCATATGAACAAATTCTTCAACTTCATCAATTGATTTATTACAAAATGGAATGATCAGCTCAGCAATAGGGCAATAATATTTTATACCATTTTCGTTTAATAGACCATGAAGTATGAGACGATCACCTATAAAAAAAATAATCTATGGATAGAATCAAAGCATCAAAATGATTTCGAGTATCATAACCTACCAGCAATATTTATCCCAAATGCAATATAGCGCCTGTGCAACTGCTCTTTAATAGCTTTCTTTCCTATTTCTTCATATCCACATAAACAAAGCTTTACTAACTTATTATGATTGTCCCGTCTCTTTGTTTCATTACAATTCAATTTTCCACTCTCTATATATACTATCTCTTTCTGCTTATTCTTAACAAATGCCTGTATCATCAAATCGGGCTTATCCCCCCTTGATCCTATATTTTTTAGAATTTTATAATTCTTGGAAGCAACACTTTGTCGTTCATTTCTGGTTACTTCCACTTTATACTCAATTGGTAACCGGTGCAAGGATGCTTCAATTAAATGCGCTACAGCCTCTACTAATGTATTTTCTAACCCATATGTAACTTTGCTAAGCACATTTGACTTTATTTTTTGTAAAAGAACATTAGTAATATCTTTCATCACTACCTCTCTAGCACTCTCCTGCTCAACCCAGCGGTCGTGCATTACCTTCTCAGAATGCAACAATACAAATCTATAAAGTTGCTAGAAACTATCTCTATTTGCCACAAATTCAGAACATACTTTCCTTATTGAAGCATCCTTATCCAGCCTTTTCATAGAGTTTTTTTCACCTAAAAGAACAGCATGATCGTCTTCCGCTAATTGATACCGCTTGGAGTCCAAATCGATTATACCATTAATTAACAGATCATCACAAGACAATTTATCAATTTCCGTTTCACTTATTTTCTGATAAAGACATGCATATACTGGAGACTTATCTATATTTCTTAGTAGAGTATCCTTTAAACTACCGATATTACATACGCCTCTAATTTTCCAGTCGGGTTTATTAGATTTGGGTCTAAGAATTTCTTTGTGTCAATATATTAGTTTCTTTTATATTGTCCTAACAAAATTAATGTACCGAAGTAAATCTGTATCCAACATTAACGCCTTTAGCTCTTTCCACATAAATTGCATCTATGGATGATTAAAAAAAAGCTGTAAATATATATTTAAGCTGATAAAAATTTTTATAGGTTGAGCTTATGTTTAGAAGTTGCCGGCTTTATGGTATATAGATGACAGTATAATGGGGCAGTTTATCGCTAGTATTCATCGCTTCAAATGAAAATTGTCGGTTGACATTTTAAAACCAAGATACTGTATACGTAAATGAGATAATTCAAAATTCTAATTACTAATTAGCCTATTTCTGTATTTAAATTAAATGCCACGCAGATCATGTGGGTAAATTTTTTACTATGAAATTTGAGTGATCGACATCCTCTTATTTTACATAGTAAATTACAACGGTAGGCACCATTTTTAGGGGTTTCCCAAAAGGAAATCGTATTTGCGTGATAAGGTACAGCGATTTATTTTCACAAGTATTTATTCACTTTCTAAGCTTAATAAAAAAAATAGTAAAGTGAGAAGAATCACGCCTTCAATGTTGGCAGTTTGTTTCATTTTTTATATGTAATATTTGTCTTATTTCACTAAAAATTGTTTAAAAACTCAATTTACCAAGTCTCTTGATAATTATTAATTGCTAGAAATGTCGAAAGAAGTTGTAGCTAATCATGAAGCGCCAAATAGTTAAGAGCCAAATTAGTACTGTCAATTATAAGTACATTTATTAACCTTTATTAATCTTAGAACTCTATTTTTTAGAATTTGGGCAGGTTAAACGGAACTATTATTGACAAGTTAATTCTTTAATGAATGGTTCTATAGACAAATAGTTCTTTAAACTAATAGTTCTTTAGATGAATAGTTCTTTAGGCGAATAGTTCTTAGTTCTTTAGATGAATAGTTCTTTAAAATTCAAGTCGATACTAAAATTATAGTTGAACCAACATCTCGAAAGGATGTTGGAGCTCAAAAATAGCTGACCATATTAAATGTATTGATTTAGATACAAACCATAATAGGTTATTACGAGTTATACAAAAAAAAAAGTAATAAATTTATATTTTAAAAATAAAAATATACAATATTTTTTAATAAAATAAGCCTGAACTTTATAATACATGTCAAATATACAATATAATTGAATCAATAACAATCCTCATGATTGGGATTTCAAAATTAATAAAGTGGCGCATTTCAAAAATAAGTAGAATTTTTTTTAAATAACATTTTTACTATGTTGAATTGTAAATCGAAAAAATAAGTTTCTCTAATTTTAATTTCGGAACCCCGTTGGCATAAAAAAAAAAATAAAAATAAATTAAAATAAATTAGACGTTCTTAGAAATTTCACTCAACAACTAAAGAATAAAATAAGAATCTGCTTTTTATTTAGCTGCTATCATCAAGGTGTAAAATTATATTTTACATCACGAATCTACGAACTTCTAATCGCAGTGGTGCTGACCTAATAATTAAAATATATCGGTTAATCAATGATCTTTATATTCCAAACTATATAAATTAAACTGAATAATTGAACTTAAATAAATTATTTAAATAACTTATCTACTAATTAACACGAAGCATTAATGAACGAATAGCTTAAGTCCTCTAAACGGTATAATATGATTTGTTTACTACAAATACAATGAAGACCTGAATAAATAGATTAACTTAATAAGTAAATATATAAAATAAAAATATCGTAACTGCACCAAAAAGTACCCTTTTGCAAGCAAGAATCGTGTAAAAACGTTGAATTAATAAGTGATCTACTTACTAGAAAACAGTTTTTCTTGATTTTCCCCAATATGTTTATAATGCACCAGCCCTTCTGGATGCATTTCGGAAAAAGTTCTCGCTCTAGCGCACCTAATAATCTACTTTTTATGCTAAATAGTTGTAAACTGGAGAAGAATCAAGCAGAAGAAGGTAAAATAATTGCCTCATTTCAAAGACGCAAAGCTTAATAGGGTGAACCTTATTTTTGGTATTCTCCATACTGTTTGATTCGTAACCTCAGCAACAATTTTGTTTTAAGAACATTATATACTAGAACTGGCCTTTATAATGAAATTTTTAAAAATGTAATTTCGTCGATTTGTGTAATTTGTGAAGATCATATGATAAAATTTTTGATGTGACAAATCGTGTAACTGTTAAAAAAATTTATCGCATAATTCACATAATTCGAAGTATAAAGCAGGCAGAATTTGGAGTTTGTCGCAGCAGAAAATTAGGAACCCTAATCAGAGCATTATACTATCATATGATCAATTGTCTTTGACCCCGTGCCCACCACGGTATTGTTATTGACACGTTGATCACCAATAAAAATTGATGAGTAAACGCCATAACAAACGTGATCATCATAACAAACGTAATAACAAACGTGATCATTATAACAAACGTCATAACAAACGTGATCATCATAAATATAGTGTGTTTACCAAATTTTTTAATTTTCACGCTTTTAGTTCACTTCATCTTTTCTCCATGACGTCCAGCTTTTTTAACTTCCCCTGTTTCAAGGTCTACTAGCTCCATATGAGGAGCCAGTTAAGCGTCTTCCTTGATTTAAGCAGAGAAAAAACCTGGTCAGAGAGGTTTTTGCAAAAGCGATCTAAGAAGAGCCAAGCTTCAGTCAAGAACAAGCTTGTTGAATAACAAGCTTAGTTGAAGAACAACCGGCTCCTAGTACAGGAAGTGCGGGAGAGAACTTGGTTGGAGTATAATATGAGTCTGTGCTAACTAATTTTCAAGATACAGGTGCTACACTTGACTCTGTTAGTACCGTACACTCTATTGTACTTTCCCCAACCAAAGAGACACACCTCTACGTGGTGGTTGGGATAAGTAAGAGAAATAATCTCTGAAACTAAGTGTCTCTAAAAAAACTTTTATTAAATTCGTTATTTGTATATTTTGTTTAGTGCATAGAAGTTTATAATTACATGTTAAAAAGTTTTTATTATTTTCGATTTATTTGATAGAATACTGTAATAAATTTAATAAAATTTAATAAAATTTAATAAAAAATTTAATAAATTGAATTTTATTTAATGTGTTTATAAATGTAAATTTTTTTTTGAAAAAAACATAGTTTGATATATTTTAAATATTTTCTATATGAGTCATAATAATATAATAAAACTACGTAATCGTTAATCAAAAAATAATTGCTTTAGAACTTTAAAACCAAACAAATAAACTTTTAAACGTATACTCTTGATCAAAATTAATATCCGTTATATAATGTCTGATAACGAGTTGTTATTAATTTTAAATTTATGAATGATAAAGAAAAAGAGTATTCTTATGACAATAAACTTGAAAATTTGGATCAAAAATTATATGTAAAAGAGAATAACCGTTAAAAAACAAGTAAAAAAAAAACTTGTGCATTTTAAAGCGCCAATAGTTTTATTGTTTTTTTTTAGTTAATTTCTGCATTTGCACTATTATCGTCATTAATAAATACAGTCAGCTTTACATTTGAAATTCAGAGATTGTTGTAACTTGTCCCAGATTTCTATGTGCAAGTAAGGCTAAAAGCCTCTGTATCTGATAGTGCATTTAAAATCCAAAGTTAAATTTATTTCATAAATTTTTTATTGGGTGATCAACAATGAATTACGTGCTGGACAATCTTGTTCATTCTACTCGGATAAGCAACAAATTTTGATTTAAATAAACAAATTTATAACGATAAGGTATAACAACCACTAACTCATTGTATTGATTGATATATAAATGAAGTTTTCTTTGAATGTGTTGTATATTCCGAATTATTAAAAAAACAATTTTATTTATCTTTTAATAGCCCTCGGTCGCCAAAAAAGTTGCAACATCTAAATAAAATTCAACAGGATCAAAGCTTGAACCTATTTTAAGTCTCCATCTATTAGTCAAGTCCCAATGATCACATTTTACAGTTCCCATATATTTGCCACATTGAGCGGATTTAACACTAACCAATCCATCAATAGGACCTTCTTTTCTTTAATTATCTAATAAGGAAAATATAGGGGTGACCAAATCGGAACATTTGTAGAAGCACCATATGAATAGTATACAACTGAAGAATTATTGGGAGTACTCTTATTGAAATAGTTAACACAATAATCAGTAGTAAGATTACCGGTACTGTAAACAGGAGTGTCAAAAGCTTGAATTAGGGCTCGAGTAATGGGATGCAAAATAGTATATGTTGTTTGTGGAATAGAAGATAACTAGAAAGGCTAATGTTTGAAAGGTTAATATTTGGAAGAGAAAGATTAAAATTCGGAAGATTAAAATTCGGAAGATTAAAAGAAATGGGTATGGTATGTTAAATAATTTCTTATTAGAAGCTTTGGATAGTTCAGATTGATTCGTTTTTGTAGCAACTATAGTACTGCGAGGCTGTTCTTTTTTAATATTTTCTGCTTGAGAAGGAAACCTTAAGGACTGTTCTTGAACTCTTGATTCTAATAGAGATGATCTCGAATCATTGAGATTCTGGTGACCATGTGTTTTCTCAGCTATTTGTTTTAACTACTACTTTAGCAGCTTCTTCGAACATTTGATTAATTTCGCCACTCCTATATTATCCCGATACCAATCCATAAATGGACTATCGTGGTGTGGAGTTGCATGTTCGAACAATAGATTTCTCAGTAGAAGATGAGTAATCAGATATCTACAATCAAGTCCATCCTTAAAGATTGAAAAATGATAAATCATGAAAAAGGAGAAAAAAAAAGATTAGAAAAAGCCGCAATATTAAACGATTAAACAAAATTTTGAATAATCACATAATTTTCTGCCAAACCATCGAATGTGCTAACAAATTCACATTACATCCAGATAAGTTTGTTTCTAAGATTTGATGCAAGACTTGGGCACGAGCCCGAATACAACCGATTCTTTATATAGTAATATATAAAATAATAAATTAATATATATTATAGATCGTTATATATGTGTATATATGTATATATCTGATATATATATAAGATAATGATTAACACCACGTTTAATATGTGTATCAATGATGAAAACAAATGAAAAGTTTACCTTGGAACCTTGGTAACTACAACTTTAGCACCTAATTTTTGCAAGGCTTCTTCAATACCACTCCAACAGTGTATTTGCAAATACGGAATAGAGGAAGGACCTTAAAATGTATCAGTTATAATAATTATAATCGAAGTAAAGTCAATTGACGTGAGCATAATAAAGAATGTATAGTACCTAGTTTATCGAAACCATAAAGACCTAAAGAAAAAAAAACAATTAAATGAGAATAGTGATCTTCTACATTAAAAATTTAATTTCGTTCAAAATACCGTGGCGCAAAATGATAGATAAGCTCAGGAGCACGATAGTTTGGTCTTACAGGCATTTCTGGCGATGTTCTTTTCGCCGACTGCCATTTTCTAAATTATCAACCGATCGCAGGTGCTCAAGGTTTGTACCAAATATTCCAATAACGCTTTGTCATTGTTTAGTTTGAAGCAAAGCGATCGAAATAGATCGTTTAAGTTGTGCTATTCTTGCAGAACCCGCAAACAACAGCATTGAATCTCAATGTATGTCTAGTAAAAGTAAATAAACGTGCTATAGAATTCACGGTAGAGAATTCTTTGATGAGAATTTTATAAATATATAATATATATATGTGTAATGTTATCTTATCGGCCTATTTATGTGCTACAGAGAATGATCCTATTACATGTATTCTCATGAATAAACAATTGGTAAACAGGTTACCAAATTTGATTTAATCTATGCTGGGTCAAATATGTATAAACTGATCTTTATCTGAAGAGGCCAAATGGCCTATAAAATAATGAACTGCTATATAGATAGGGATGGTAAGGACCAGGACTCTAGGACCTGGTTTTGGGACCTGGTCATTAAAGACTAGGTCCCAATTTTAAGACCTAGATTCATAGGTCCACAATAGGTTCTAATATAAAATATATCAGATATTAGAACTTAAAATATATTAGTAAATATGTTCAATTCAATTTTGATAGTGTACTATATCTATATATACTGTAGATTAGCTTAGACATGTTTTATTTAACATGCTATTCTATCTGTTGCACAAATTTGCTATTTTAATGTAATATTTTATTGCAAATAAACTTTTTTAAATTGGTAATATATACCATATGCTCTGATTTTTGGAATTTATAAAAAAAGCTTATTTTTTTAAAACTTTAAAGCTAAATAATTTTGATCTACCGGTACTGGTCCATTTTAAATGATTTTACTGCCAAAATGTTCATCTCTTTGAGACGATTCCAACAAGTCCAAAATCATAAAAATCCAATTACAGGGTCACGAGAAAATGTGCTATCAAATAGGTAATGCAGAAATTGGTTGACATAGATCAACACAATTTCAGGTGTATTACTATTTGATAGTGCATTTTCTTATGACCCTGTGATTGGATTTTTATGATTTTTGGCTCGTTGCAATTATCTCAAAGAGACGAACATTTTGGTAGTAAAATCATTTAAGTTGGACCAGTAGATCAAAAATTATTTAGCTTTAAAGTTTAAAACATCAGCAAAAATATATATGCGTAAACTTGCGCAAGTTTTTACGGTATGTAAGAAAATCGTAAACTTACGTAAAATTTAGCGTAATACTACATAAGTCTTACGATGTGTAAGAAAATCGTAAATTTACGTAAAAATTTTATGTAAATTTACGATTTTCTTATGCACTATAAAACTTGCATAGTTTTACGCTAAACCTTTTATGTAAGTTTACGATTTTCTTATATATTGTAAAAACTTGCGAAAGTTTATGCTAAATTTTTTACAATTTTTTTATAAACTGTAAGAAATCGTAAATTTACGCTAAATTTCTTATATAAATATTCGAACCCTTTCAAAATATTTTAGGACCAGAAAACAAGCTGGATCAATAGATCTGTAGCCTGAATCGCGCATTGGACTAATTTTTTGAAATAGTTCGAAATAGTTTAATAAAGTTCAAATTCTGTACTACAAGATCAGATTAGATCTTTTGTTTATAATTAGATCTTCTATTTTGATTTTTTCACTTTTTTGTTTTCATTTTTTGTTTTTTTTTGGTTTTGTTTGTTTTTTTTTGTTTTTTTTTTATTATTTTTTTTTAATTTTTTTATTTTATTTTTATTTTGGCATTTTACAAGAAAAACAACCAACTTTTCGAAACCTTGCGCATGCCAACTACGACTTCTAACACTTTTAAGAATGCAACTCAGCAATTTCTAAATTTTCAAGAACACTTCTTTAGAGAAATGGCGCAAGTTTTTGCAAGCGTTCACAAGTTTTTGCAAGTTTTTGCAAGTTCTTGCAAGGTTTTGCTTCATTTATTTTTCGTTTCATGGTTTTTGTTTTTGTTTTTTGGTTTATTTAAAATTTTTTTATTAATTTATTTTATTTCGGCACTTTGCGAGAAAAACAACAACTTTTCGAAACCTTGCGCATGCCAACTAC
>QKWP01000393.1:42151-54205 GCA_003550325.1 Gigaspora rosea | reverse complement strand
GAATGATATCTTCCATCTTTTCTACTCCATGATTAACTGTTTTACATTCTATAATTAATGAATTTTTCCTTTTTAAATGTTCTTCTATGTTTTCTGAGACACTCTCTTCTATCTCTTCTATGCCATAGTCGACTGTACCACACTCTGTATTTAATAAAATCTTCTTTCTTCGTTGTGTTTTCACTCTTTTGCTCTTCTCTTTTTCACTTTCTTCTTGAATCTCTTTTAACTGCTTCTCTGTTATTTGGCGATAATTTTCAAGAAGATGTCTTATTAAACATAATTCTTCAGCTGAGATTGTCTGAATAGCCCTTGCTATTTTGATATCGACCATTTGAGTTCTCGTACAAGATTTGTTTAAATACTTCATACACTCATGTACGCCACATCTTAATGCATGACAGCCTCCTTTTAGAAACTTGATTTTCCAATCTGGAACCGGTTGGATATTCATTGAACTTATATTTCTAATTCTAGATTGTTCTACAATTACATGTTTGTTTATTTGTTGTTGATTGTTTATCTAATTGATCGATTTGTTTTTACTAAAAATTTGACTAAATTCCCACGTGACTTGTTTGTTTACTTGTTTTGAATTATTTGTTTGTTTGTTGATGCGTAGAATAATTGATCAAAACAGATCGGCATTACAGGGTCTCAAGCAATTCCCCAAAATTTTCCAAAAAATTTTTTTAAAAAACGAAATTTTTCTTTCTAGCCTCTTATCCACTAGTTTTTGTACTAAGTGCTAATACTAAACTACTGCTTATTTTTAGAGACCTTTCTTTTTTATTATTTGTGTTTGACACGTTATCTAGTGTACTTTTTGTTTTTGACTAGGTTTTTCTTTTCTACCGTTTTTGGAAATCTGGATTAGTGGAAAGAGTTTTTTGATTTCGTGCTTTTTGGTTTTGTTTTTTTGGTTTATTTTTAAAATTTTTTATTAATTTATTTTATTTCGGCACTTTGCGAGAAAAACAACAAGTTTTTGAAACCTTGCGCACACCAACTATAACTTCTGACACTTTCAAGAACACACCTCCAGCAATTTTTAAATTTTCAAGAACGCTTCTTTAGAAAAATGTGTGCAAGTTTTTGCAAGTTTTTGCTAGTTTTTGCAAGTTCTTGCAAGGTTTCGCTTTATTTTTTTGTTTCATGTTTTTTTTAGTCTGGACAATCCTGCCTTTATTTATTCGTAAATGCCTAGTGACTGGTGTTCGTACTGAAGTACGTATATAGTATACCAAATTACACCCAAATAAAGACTCACTCGATACAAAAGTACTCAGGTGCGACCTGCCATTTTACAAATTTGTCTCCATCGGGGTCCCAATGCTTGTTGAGACTTGATTCTCAAACATCACTGACTGGTTTGCTAATGCCGTGTCAGGATCGTACTCCTTTCCTTAAATTCTTCCTTCTTCATAAAGGGCAAATGAAAAAGAGGGAAAGTAAAAAGAAACTACCAAGAAAACGAACTACACAAAAAGAAAAAACCAATATAAAAAAGAAAAAACAAAGAAAAGAAGCTAATCCTGACACGGGGAAGCAGAAAAGAAAAAAACAAAAGAAAGAAAAAACAATTCTGACTATTTATAAAAATTATATAATACTGCGCAAAGAAACGCCTCGCCAAAGTATTATATGTACATAAAAGAAACAAAAGAACGTTCTGGAATTTAGTTCCACAGATCTGCCTACTCCATTGTGCCACGTCTCATTACACGTCCGTTCCTGTTTATCAACTTGCATGCCTTCTTCCTGATTAGGATAGGAACAACAATGCCGATCTTTTGGAGGGGGTATGCCGAATTTCCCACTTTCCGTCAAAAATTCCAGAAGAAATGCTTCAAGCGAGAATATGGTAGAGGGTATATGGTCAAATATGTTCTTGTAACCAAAAAACCTTAGAGAAAGTATTGAAAAACTCATTTTTTAGTTCACCGCCTAGCCAGACTGGAAAACCTTCGTCGACGAAAGAAAACTTTCACTAGAATTTCTTGTACCAAGGGCACTCACTGCCAGTTATCTTGCACAACCGACGCTTCTGGCTTGCGTGTCGAATATATAAAGGAGTCCCCCGAATAGAAAAAAGGTTGACCTTTATAAAAACCAGTATTATATGCAGCTGCTTCGTCTTTTACTAAAAAATTTTTTGTTTTTCTTTTGTTCGGAAATTTGTACAAGTGATTGTCAGAAAGAGTTGTTGTATTGTGATTAGGGTTGCTGGTGCGTATATAAATTTAGTGGTGCACCGTTGGTGCACCATTAAATTTTTTGGTGCATAGGTGCACCTAGTGGTGCACCATATTAAAAAATAAAATTAAATTTTTTATGATATGTAATTTAAACCAAATTTTAATCTATACATTTATACATTTTTTAATTTATTGCACTATACTGTTATGTTTTACAATTATTCGTTAAAAACTGGACGACTTGTACAAGAAGAAATTTTTTCAATTCAGTTGTAACAAAACTAATTCGTCGCTAATAACCTCTTAATTATTTTTAAGTTAATTTAATTTCAATTGCTACACAAAATAAATCTCAAAAGTTATAAGTGTGCGAGAAGTTTTACAAGCACAATTAGTATCACAAATAGGTAATATAAATCGCTACAGTCATTCCAATAATCACGTTTGCAATAATTAATGTAGCTAAAATAAATGTAAAAAGTAAACTTGCCTTGATAATCACGTTTGCAATAATTAATGTAGCTAAAATAAATGTAAAAAGTAAACTTGACTTGATAATCACGTTTGCAATAATTAATGTAGCTAAAATAAATGTAAAAAGTAAACTTGCCTTGATAATCACGTTTGCAATAATTAATATAGCTTGAATAAACGACTTTCTGTGTCAATTAAAATTTTTGACAATTCTTAATTAACATGTGTCATTTATTAAAGAATAAACTAGGTCAATTTTTAATACACTTAGTTATCAAATTTATTGTATTTAATAAAATTCAAGTTTATTAAAAAAAAACTCCTCCAAAACTTATTATTATAATCACGATGTTAAACTATCGTCTTTTTGTTCATAAAAGATACATTAGTAAAAACCCTCATGTTGATAAGTCGTATTTATATTAACAAAATAAGATTTAAAAGTTTGTCTTTATATTTTCTTTTTACATTCAAAGATTTCCAGTTTTTCTGCCAAAAATTTAATATTTATTTTATAAGCAAAAAATTTCTTTTATTTATTATATGTTAATTCATTAACGTAAAAAAGTGGAGGTTTATTTAAAAGTCTATAAATAAGTTATTACGCTCGTTAAATAATTTTTATCAAATATTAAGTTCGTTAATTAATTCTATAAACTCTTTTTTATAAATAAAATTATAAATTGTGAAATAAAATCAAGGTTATAAAGAATATTGGTCTTATATCGATTGCAAATTTACTAAATTATTGCGAAATAAAAAAAGTCATTAGTTATGCTATCACGTGGACAAACGGTTACATAAACATAAGCTTACCTATACAATACAGAGTGAATGAAATGAATCGATGATGCGTAGCCAAAGGAAGAATAAAGGCATCCACCAAAACAGCTTTCTTGAAATAATAAATTATGGATTCGCCGTAAAGGAAATAATATATGGGAATGTAAGATTAAAAAATTCAAGAAATAGTAGATTCATAGAAAATACTTGCCAATTGAGAGTTTTAAACCACGGTAATTTCTTTTCCTTACTAAATCGATCAACAACTAATCGATTAATTGATTGACCAACTAATCGATTAATCGATTAGTCGCAATGTCGGGGGTTTCGTAATTAACAAATAAGTGAAAATAAGTAGGATTTTTTTTCGGAAAAATTCAGATTTTATTTATGAAACCCCCTATTTTTTGAAATTTTAAGAATTAACTGATTTCAAAGAAATATAAACGTAACCAATCAAAAATAGTAACAGACAATTTGGAATCTGTGATTATCAGCCATCATCATTAAAAAAGTCACCGGGTCACATCTTTTGCAAAGCGCTATAATAATTGACATAATGTTGCAGAACTTATATATGTCATACGTAAAAATAGAATTATTATAGTTTTTTGCTTGTTACACTGGGGCTGGGGTGTTCGGTCAACTATGTAAATCTCAAAACTATATGTGGTACCATATAAAAATTAATTATTAAGGATTTTTTTGATCAGGATAGTGATCGATAGTGACCGGGATTATTTATCACTTTTTATATATAATTTAATAGTAAAGAGTGACTTGTGTGTTTTTAGATGTCTAGAGCGAATAGCTTTATTTTTCTTAATTATTTTAGCATAAATCGATTCTTAAACACCTTTATAACAAAGTTACATTGAAACTTTTTTAATATTAATATTTAAATTTCATGCTGACTCTTTACAAAAATTCTGTATCATGTTGTAACTATTCTAAGAGAGGTATTTTTATTGTGGGCAAAAAATTTAATGCTAGAATACAATATATTTAACGTAACTTTGTTATAAAGGTGTTTAAGAATCGATTTATGTTAAAATAATTGAAAAAAGTAAAGCTATTTGCTCTAGACATCTAAAAACATACAAATCATTCCTTACTATTAAATTATATATAAAAAGTGATAAATACGCCAGCCACTATTTTGATCACTATCCTGATCATTAAATTCAAAAAAAAATCTCCAATAATTAATTTTCATATTATACCACATATAGTCAAATATTGTTGACCGAATACCCCATTGTTACACTAAGAGCAAACTGGAGATTCGTTAGAATCGATTCTGGTTAGAACGAAATTTCAAATATCGTCCAAACAGGTATGAAATTTAAGTTGATTCTAAATTTGATTTTCGTAACAAAATTTAAAAGCAATTTGATTTTAAATTCGATAATAAAATACGTTAAAGTAAATTATTTATATTATTAGTATTATCTCTTCAAGCTATAACAACGTACAGTACATATAATTATAATTTGAGAATAATAAATAAAAACTATTTATTTTATACTGTGTATAAATGAATAAAGAAATATATTTTTATTTATATGTATATAATAAATATATCAAAATACAATAAATTTAATTTGCTTTTAAAATGTCATCTAAAGTCCAATCGGCCTTACTTTCTATTTGATTTATATTTTTATCTATTTTATTTGGTACCGATATTAATTCTTCAAATCTACTAAAATTAATAAATTCTTCCATAAATGACTCTAAATTATTTAAATTATTTTGCGTTGTTTCTAAATAAATTTCTTCAAGATTATTAATTTCTAACTCCACATCATTTTCATTAATTAAATTTGAAGAAAATAATTGATCGTAATCATCTAAATTATTAGTAGTTTTTTCTTCAACTACTAATTCTTTAGTTACTTTTGTTTTAGATACTTTCATAGCTAAAGTAAGATTTATTTGTGAAATCATCTTTAATGTTGAAATAGCTAATCGGTTTCGAGTTTTTGTTTTTGTTAAACTCATACGTGAAAAAAGCTGTTCTATTCTAGCAGAATGTGGTCGAATTCCAAATATTTTTAAAGCTAAAATTTTTAATGCCCCAACTTGATGAGTAATATTTTTCCAATATACTTGTGGTTTTAGATCTCCTATCAAATTAAAAGGTGGTTCGTTATTATAATAGTCAAGTATAGTTTTTGAAATTTGCTGAGCTTGTTCACGAGTAAAGTTCTATTTTTGTGCAAATGTTAATGCATAAACTAACATATTATCTAAAGTTAGTTTTTTTGATACAGCAATGTTACGAAATCGTGGATTTAAAAAGAATGCTAAATAATATATCGGTTCATCAAATTCTTTGGCTCTAAAATTAATAATATCTTTTGCATGATCAATAAATTCTGAATCAAAATCATTAAAATTATTAAAACTGATAACTCTGCAAATATATCGCCTAGTGTAGTACTATGTAATTCAAGCCTTGCAATTGCATCAACTACATATCGGAGAATTTTAGTTAATTCTTCATTTTTTAAAAAATGATGACGGCTAAAAATTATTTCTTTAATTTTAGTTGGAATAGGGGGCATTCATTAGAAGAATTATTATTATATTCAAGACAAGCTTGAAAACCTGCTTCAAAATTTTGAACTGAAAGACAAACTTTTGAAAGTGAATACCATCGGGTTTCACAAAATGTTTGTAATCCATTTTTAATATTATTTTCTAAAGCCCATTGTTTTAATTTTGTATTCCAAAAATGCAAACTAGTAAAAAAATTTACTAATATTAAATTTTTTTTAACAGTATTTTTATGTTTGTGATATGAAGAAATTCCTTTAGCAATCAAATTAAAAACATGTAGACAACATCTAATACCAATAATATGTAGATATTTTTCTGAAACATTTTTCCGAAGCTTTACCATAACTGAGGGACTATCAGTAACTATAGCAATAATTTTACTAAAATTTATTGAACATTTTGTAATGAAGTTTCTATTGCAACTAATAAATTGCTTGCAGTATGTCTAATACTAGAAAAATCATCGATATTAATAATTTCATTAATATCTTCAGATTTATGCAAAATAAATGCATATATAGAATTATTAGATACATCCATCCAACTATCAAGTGAAAGAGTTAAATCATATATATTTTCAAGTCAATCTATCATATCTATTAATGTTCGTGTATATTCTCTTTGTATAATTTCATTTGATAAGGTATATCTTGATGGTGGCTTATAACTTGATCGTAAATTTTTTAAAAATAAAATAAAAAACGGATTTTCAACAAATTTGAATGGAACATTACTATATATTAATGCATGTAGTAACAAGGTATGAAGTTCATCAATTTTTGTTAATAGTATAGCAGCTTTATAAAAATAATTAGTCATTAAGCCAGCATTATTCTTTTCTAAAGTAGAGCTACTAATACTTGTTGTATCTGTAGATTCTTCAATAGTTTTATTAGAACTTTTCTTATTTATTTTTTGTAAATAATGCATTTTATTATCAACTGAAATCTTGCGACACTTATTAATTATATGATTTACCATTGATTCTTTGCATGCTTCAAATATTTGATCACAATGTATACATTTTGCATTATATCGGTGAGCTTTATTATTTTTAAATTGTTTGAAATGCAAAAAACCCGTCCAATGTACACCAAAACTACTAGATGGAGCTATAAAATCATTATTTGAATCTATAAGATCATCATTTGAATCTATAATATAGTCGTTTGAATCTATAAAATCATCATTTGGATCCATAATATAATCGTATAAATCGTTATTTGAATTTACAAAACTATCAGAATCCATAATATCATCAGAATCCATAATTTAAAGGTCTTTTTCATATATAGTATATATCGAATTATATGTATGTTTAAAAGTTTATAAAAATTTGATTTGAAAATATAAAGAATTTTAGCTAAGATTTTATAATATGTATTGTTAGATTATTATTGCAAGATTAGAACTTAAAGTTCACAAATACAAAAAACAGCCTTTTTATAAAAAAAATTTAACACGCCAATATTAATCTACTATGTATATAACAATGTATTATTTCATGTCTAACTTTGTTAATATTGTTCAAAGTAAATATTCTTATATGCTATTAGTATAAAAATAGTACATATAGCTTTTTCCTTTACTAATTATTCAAAAATTTTCATTCTAAACATTTTAATTATTGTATTTAAAATAGAAATTTCTAAAAGAAATTCAATTTTATTTGTAATGCTCATTCACAAGCAGCAGATATGTCTATATGTACTGTCATATCAGCGGATCGGCGTAATTGGGTCTTTTTTCGATAAACTGTTACATAAAAATTTGCTCCTAAGTAAACGTTGAAAAACTAACAAACGAAGTACTTGTTACAACTAACAAAAGAGCCTTTTTGACGCCTAGACAAGTTAAAAAACCAATAAAACTTAATAAAAGAGCTACGCTAAGCTGTAGAAAGAAGTACTTTTATCGTTTGTTGAAATATTCGGGTGTTTTAGGATGGGTTGGGCATTGAGAAATGGGTTGGTAACTATCAAGGGTAAATTCGGAAGCTAATTTTCAAAAAAATGGCCTTTTTAATATACTTTTGGCTTATAATTAAATACATGAATTTCGTAATTTTCTACGTACTTAATTAAAAATACAAAGCTGGTTAAAAAGGCCGTTTTTGTGAAAATTCGCTTTGTAATAAATTTTCGCGTAAAATTTTTTTGATAATCCTCGATCATGATTGGTCGAGCCGATATGTTACATCGATCCGCCGATATGATGCATATGTATATCTATTTTCCCGAATAATTTTAGCTATTGCCAAAGCTAACCTACATGTATACATGCACATTATAGTTTTTTCATTCACTAAATATACAAAAATTTTCGGTATAAACATTTTAAACAATGAATTAGTTATTGTGTTTAAAAATGAAAATAGAAATCTCTAAAAGAATTATGCAAATAGCAGATATGTCCATATGTACTGTACATATGTATGCGCATATATATGCAGTGTATATTGTTATGAAAATTGATTTATTCTGCAACTCAGAATATGCTCTATCCAAATTAGCTTTAAGAACGTTCTAATTAATAAAAAATATAAAAACAGATAATATATAAAAAGATGATATATATAATAAAATAATCTATTAAATAGAATAATCTTACCCTCTTTATCATTAACTATTAAAACATCTATTTTCCCGAATAACTTAGTTATTGCCAAAGCTAACCTACTATATATATGCGCATTATTTTTCAAATCCCTAATCCAAGTTTTAACAATACATGCTATTGTTTTAATAATGAATATTACACTCATAGAATGTATAATGCGAATATGATGGAATTAAATAAAGAATAAACAGTATAAATAAATATTTCGATTAATAAATAAATAGCATAATATAATTAATTTAAAGTAAATAAGAAATTAAATAAGAAGTAACTTATCTTAAAATAGTTTGATCAAACTAAAACCAGAATCCAGCTCATATTCGTATTATTTCACTGGCAGCTTATTTTACAAACAATAAGTTTATGGACAAGCTTATTTTGCCGATGATAGATAAGTTCATTTCACTGTTTATTTTACCGATAGCTCCTTTTACCAACAATGTAATTCAAGCCATTGTTGTTAGGGTCAGGTTTAGTAATGAAGTTATTAAGGTAGTACATTTTATAAAAAACTTGTTGGTAAAATGAGTTGTCGGTAAAATAAACTATCGGTGAAATGAGCTTTTCTATGAATTTAATCTTTATAAAATAATTGTTTGTAAATTCGTTGCCTTTAAGATAATCTATCGGCAAATTATTTGCTGGTCATTGATAAACAATCATGGATTTTATTAATTTCGATTACATTTTTGAACATGTGAAATTTGCAGATTATCATAAAAAAAAGAAATCGATGATTCAGATTTCCACAATAGTTTTAACCATAACTAATTTCTCCCAAACTTCACTATTGTACAAATACCATAAATTGATTAATTCAGTTAAACAATTCAGAAGTGTGGGAGAATTAGTTAGGGATGTTATTCTGCTTGGAACTTGAGTTTTTGCGAATACTGGTACATGATTTCTATTATTAAGTCATACGAGTTTGAAATAGATCGGTGAATAATATTAATTTGTAAGACTATCGAACAAAAATCAATTTTATTTGACTTTATTTTTTTTTAATTTAATGTAGCGTAATAAAAAATTAAATTACTATTTAGATACCAACTTAAAAACCGATACCAATTTAAAAACCTATGCCAACGCATTTCCTGATTCAAAATTTCAAATCATAATTAAAAATAAAAATTTAACATTTGGCGATAAAAAAGAATGCTTTTTTAAAGAATTATTAGATGACTATATTTCTGACAAATATTTTATAATCAATTACAGTTCAATTTTAATGTATACAATTTTATTTTTAAAAGAAGTGTGGGTTTATGAAGAACAAAAATCAATTTTCTTTCTTTTTTTTTAATTTAATATGGCAAATAAAAAAACTATTATCTTATAACGAACAAAAATTAATTTTCTTGACTATTTTTTTAATTAATTTGGTGAATAAAAAATTACTATCATATAACGAACAAAAATCAATTTTCTTTGATTTTTTTTTAATTTAATATGACGACAATTAATCATTTTAAAATTTTTTTTAATTAATAATATAAAATGCACTTAAACCTGAAACGCAAGACCTGGTATGAAGCGGGTATTAATGAAAATTATAAAAAAAATAACAGCAATAACATTATAATGTAAAAATTTGTATATTTTAAATGTATTTGCTTTAATAAAAAGTAGTGATATGATCGCCAAAAAAAAAAAAAGAAGTAATAGCGATAGCAGGTTTTATTAAACTGCTCATACAAATATGCTCCACCGAGTTTTAAGCATAAACTAACCGGTTGGAGCAAGATAACATCCCTAGAATTAGTAAACTCATAATATATTCAATAAAATTTAACTATGATTGGCTCGCCACTCTGCACCATACCTGTGTTTGGCGCGCCAGGTGCACCACCCGTATTAATGCACCATTGGCGTCGCCAAGTACCCTGCACCAGCAACCCTAATTGTGATGCTTGTTTCGTGTTTTTTGTTTTTGTTTTTTTTGGTTTATTTTTAAATTTTTTTTATTAATTTATTTTATTTCAGCACTTTGCGAGAAAAACAACAACTTTTCGAAACCTTGTGCATGCCAACTACGACTTCTGACACTTTCAAAAATGATAGAAAACAAAGAAGTGAGGATAATAGCTAACTGTGGGGTGAGCGAAAATAAGTGTATAGGGCTAGTTTTTTGTATATAGTAATAGAATTAGATGTGATGAAGTGCAAAAGTAGTTTAAAATATTTGTAATAATGTAAAAATAATATATAATATATAATAAAGTATGTAATATTAATTAAAAATATATATTTAATAAATGTAAAATATAATATATAATAATAATAAATAAAAAATAAAAATTTTATAATAAATTGCAAAACCATGCGAAATATTGCAAAACTTTGTAAAAAAGCATAATTATATGAATATGTATATCGTTCATTTATTTTTTAAAAAATTTTGAAAATTTGCGAAAATTTGCAAAATGTTGCGAAACAATGCGAAAACATCACAAAACATGCGAAAATATTACTTCTGCGATCCTGCAACCCCCCAAAAAGGCATTTTTTTTATTTCGCATTATATCATAAGATTTTTGAAATATTACAGCAATAACTTATGTAAGATTACGTATATATAATTCACTGATGTACTATAGCGTAAACTTACGTAATTATTACCTCTATATAATACCCTAAACTAATCATAAGATTTTTGCAAGTTTACGCTCATGTAAAAACTTGCGGGTTTATGCATATTTTTTTTTGCTAATGAAAAATAAGCTTTTTTTATAAATTCCAAAAATTGGAGCATATGCTGTATTAAAGGGTAGGCTAAAGCTAGGTAAATCACGAAATTATCTGATATATAACCCAGATCAGTCTGAACAAAACAAAGCAAGACAGCAAAGACAAAAACACAAAATATATAAAAAATGGCTATCCAAACCATCTTGTTTGACTAAGTAAAAGTGTCAGAAACGTGATTTTACTATATAAAAACCACCTTCTAACCTAATCCTAACCCAACTCTAACCCTAACTCTAACTTTAACTCTAATTAAAATTGAAAAAATCAGAAAAACCAGGTAATCTCATGATGTACCTAGCTAACCCTAACCCTAATCCTAATTAAAAATCAAAAAAATCAGAAAAATCAGGTAATCTCATGATGTACTTGGCTTTAGCTATCCCCTGTATTAAGTTCTAAATCCAACTGATCAAATCTCTAAAAGATCATAATTAGAATAAAGTTGCTACTGATATTGCAACATATAGCCTAATTTTGCAATATTATGCTATGTTAATAAAGCTAATACAAGTTATAATACTGTACTATAATAATTTTTTTTTTAGAATATGGGGGTGAGTCAGTAGAAAAGAGACAAATCATTTTTAGTAAAATTTTTTTAATTTTTAAATTAAAATATCTTGACAACTATTTGATCAAATTTGCTAAATTTTTTTTTTTTTTT
>QKWP01000393.1:19930-42070 GCA_003550325.1 Gigaspora rosea | reverse complement strand
TTTTTTTTTTTTTTATATTAGGGGGAACCCCGGGTGTAGCTCCTGCCCCAAACTTTTATTAATATTTAAGTAAGTTGACATATTGCCAAAGTACATACATATTATATACAAGTATTGGAACTAGAACTTTAGGTAATACAACCATTTATCCACAGCTAAAACCCACCAGAGCCTTCCATATTCCCATTATACGACTGACCTGGTTTTGTACATCCCTCTCTAACCAACAATTGGTATTCACATGTCCGTCACTTTACCCACACTACCTAGTATCATCACTTCCAATTTGGTGTACGTTGCTAGGTAGGCGCTTTGTGCTTCCAGATTGGTGTACCTGAGATCCCCTAATAGCGTAATTCTCGGGAGTTCGTATCTCAAGCCATGCAGCTGCCTCTACCACATTGGGTAAGTATCTCAAGCCTGCATGCTACCGTAACTAGCCGGGTTCCTGCAACTTCAGGGCCTAGGATTTAACGTTCTGAATTCGGTAATGTGCGAACGACTGTACTTCCCTCTATGGTAACGATGTAACCGGGCTTGTTCCGCAAATGCTTCCAGTACTAGATATAGTTGGAT
Source organism: Gigaspora rosea (assembly GCA_003550325.1). NCBI lineage: Eukaryota > Fungi > Glomeromycota > Glomeromycetes > Diversisporales > Gigasporaceae > Gigaspora > Gigaspora rosea. Next base: position 41,494 of record QKWP01000393.1, on the reverse strand, counting down.
GGCATCATGAGGCTCAGGGGGACCCTGTTACCACTACATGCACTTGTACCAGCTATACCCATATTGGTGGTCCCAGCACTTCTTAGCGTCCAAAGACTCCCATATGGGTACGCCCAGAGCCTGTTGGGTCTTAACACGTACATGCCTCCATGCTTCTGTCTCTCACTGGCTAGTAAGTTCCGTTTGCCCTTACAGATTCATTCTGATCCCCATTACTCACATCCGACCCTTCTTTCAGCCTTTACCGATCTCTCCCAAACTACCAAACCAGTTAGCCCGGAAGGATTGGTCGGCTCGGCTTTATGTGCCTGACAAACTCCCTCTCCTTGGTACCTAATTCCGAAACATAGGTCCTTTTCCTCCGGTACGACTCCGGTGGCCAGGTTGGTGTCCCCTCTTGCCATAGGGCTTTTTCCATCCGGTTCTTCAGTTTCCAGCTGAAATCCCGGTCTTCTGTAGTACCATTGGAAGATCTTCCTTACCTCCTTGCTCGGGACTTGCCAAACAGGTTTCAATTGTTCCAGTCCCTTGGATTTGTCTGTGTAACTTATACAACTGCGCCGATGCTCCCATTCGAGATGGTGGTACCAAGGTTACAGGTAATATACCTGACCGATTGATGAACAAATGTTACCGTAACACAGGCCTATTTTTCAATTCGTCTTCAGTGGGATTTGAACTCTAGACCTGTCGCTTGGGGGTGACAACCAGACAGCTTCTCTATGTCGCCACACCCCTATTTGCTAAATTTATATAACACTGTATATAAATTTCATTGAGAAAATAATCCTGGTGATTCAGATATATTACAAATATTACAGTTATTATTACAATGGAAAGATGATGATTCAAAATGGGTTGTAAAACCTTGTATTGATGATATTTCAAGACGTTTAATATCAATTATACCTCACAATTGGATCTGTATTTACAATATAACAATGTGGTTATTATAGATACTACTTCTAACACAAATTGTTTTTATCTAATATCATACTTGATTATTGTTATTGATGGTAACTACAAATCACGTATTGTTGCTGCTGTACTTCTTGAGGATGAAACTCAAGTTGGGTTCTAGACATTTTATATCAAAAAACTGGGGTCTATCCAAAATCTATTTTTATTGACTTAGACCCAGCTATACTAGGTGCTATTAAACAGGTCTTTCCAGAAAGTATGCATTTTTTTATGCATATTTCATATTAATTTGAATTTGTGAAAGAAATTAAAAAGCAAGTTGGGACAGCAATTTGAGGATTTTTGTAAACAATTTTATATATGTCGCAATAGTCTTTCCAAATCACTGTTTGAAATCCGATAATCATTATTAATTGAAAAATTTCCTAGTGTTAAAAAATATATGACCGAAGTTTTATACAACAATAAAGAATCTTGGGCAACAGCATGGATTAGTAAATGTTTTACGGCAGGAGTACAAAGTACTCAAAGAATAGAGTCAATTAACAAAGTTGTTCATAATTAAGTAGATTGTGCAACATCATTGAATGATCTACTGCATGCAATAAATAATCAAATTGATTATGAAGAACTATTTGAATGTTTTGAAGTTCAAAGAAATACGATACCAAGAATTGGTTTACCTATAATCTCTATACAATTTTTTAATCAAGTAGATGATATTATAAAAGTTTATCTTAATCCAACTATTCATGCAAAACAGAGGAGCCAAATGAATGAATCTTTATGTTACAATGTTTTTCTTATTGCAGAATGGCACAACATTTTATTAGAACATGAAAATAGTGACAATAATGAGAAATTAGATACTGAGCATAGAGAAATAGAATATGATACTTCCCAGATTCTTTTTGTTTCTTTAATTAAAAATATTCCTAGTGAGCAAATAATTCAAGTATGGTATGTTAAACAAACTGGAAGTTCAAGTATTGGAAATCATGTAATATTACTCAATGATGGTACACACCTTTGTACATGTATGATATTGATCAGCAAAGGAATTATTTGCTGCCATTTTTTTTAGGTTGGGACTTACTCAAGCTCAGCAATATTTCATATCAATCTTATTCCTTCATGCTAGTATAAAGATCTAAATATTTTAGAAAGCGATCTTCTTAATCAAATTAAGCCTATTCAACTTTAGCATAGCTATTGTACCCATTCATCAAGTCACGTTAAATCATTTGTCATTAACTAGAAATCATAAATCTTATAATTATATATCAAGAGGGCCTAGAGTTTTGTATACATGACTATTTGGACTGTCAAAATAGGTTATCGATTTAGCTATTAAAAATAATATATGTGATAAACTCGACACACTTTTACAAGACTTTATTACAGATACTAAATCAAAAATGGAATTGCTTAATTCAGAAACTTCTACAAATATAGAGATAAATAATCTCATAGTAACAAGACATAGAGGAAAACAAGCAAAAAGGTTTAAATCTTGTGTTGAAATTAAGCAATCCAAGACATCCAAGAAGTTGTACAAACAACCAAACGAAGACAGTCAAGAAATTATACATAGTCAAAAATATCAAATGCAAAAAAACAGGTCATTATGCTAAAAAATGTTCAAACTAATGTGTAAAGCAAATATGTTTACTAAGTTAGAACTAGTTAACAGTTAGAATTTAATAATTGATTATTTTAAAATAAGTAAATGGTATAACTTGTAGTATTATTAAGTTCAATTTAAAGAAATAGTAACAATAGAGAAGAACTTGGATTATTTGAACAACTATATTCAAAGTCATGAACTTTAATTCAAAAGTGAATAATTTAGTTTGTTAATATGTATTATTATAAATAGACAGTAAAGCATATAGTGTTTAATACTATTTCCTTACAGGTCTAAAGGATGATTATTAAAATTATAACAGTAAGTGGTAAAAAGCAATTATTTTTGAATTTCATATCTAAGAAATTATAACTAATGCTACTTAAAATCTTTAATATCAGAGAGATCTTTTCAGAAAATGCTATATATATAGAAAACATCACAATAACAATCATAGTAAGATTCAATATTTTGTGTTAATTGAATTCTTGATTGATAATTTTTTTACATTTTACTAACGCTAAATAAACTGCATTATCACAAGATACAAATGCACATCATGAATTTCAAGTAAGCTTATTATATTCGATCATGTTTTGCAAAATATTGTATTACGATAGATAATGCAGATATGTTTACACAATATTTATATATAGATCTACCAATATAGTATAACAATAAGGCGTGTGTTGTATAAATTAGAAGTATATGTATCTTCTGATAAGCAATAGTAGCACATATGTATATATGTATATGGCTAATTCTTGGCTCTGCTTGTCAGTTAATTTCTCATAATCTCTCTAATTTACACACTATCATCTAAATACTTAATTGACAATCCGTGAGTCACCTGGTGAAAATGATCTGCAATCACTAAATAGCTATGACGCGATTTAATTAATAAAAATCATGGGTTGTAAATGTACAGATTTTTATATATGTACGCATACACAGACAAAATATAGCCACTATAAATATAATTTCATTTATATTATTTCAGTTAAATTCCAAGGGATTCGATTTGACTAAAACGATTAGAATAAATTAAACTTTTATCTTATAATTAGATAGGTATTTTTTTATTAGTTTTGTTCTAGTGGATCTAACTTTTGATTTCATTTTTAGAATTCAGTTCTGGTTAGTTTTTTTGTTTCTCATTACCATATAGCCGCGGAATAACGCCTACCTGCGCGCCATTTTGAGTATGCCTATATGCATTATTTCGAAATAAGGGTTGACTTTTGAATCGTACCCACTTAATTATAATAGGCACTAAGTAAACCTACTTGCTTCAATGTAAGGAACGATTTTGTTAGGCTCAGAAGTAGGCTTACTTAGTACAGAATCTAGTTCCAGTACATTTTGGTTTCTTTACTTTTTATATAGGGCATATAGAAATGAGCGTTAATTCTGAATGCAATATAGCACTAATTCAAAATTGCACATTCTATTTTAGGGGGTTTTGATTTTCAAAATAACGCCCACGAGCATTATTCCGTGACTATATAATATAATTGTATTTTGGTTCTTCTCATACTATAACTAAAAAAAAATTTTTTTATTTAATTGTGTTTCGAGCATGCTGTTATGTTATGAATTTTGGAGTATAAGTATCGTTTTAAAGGTCTGGTACTAGTAGCTATAGTAATTCTAGCTCTGATATCTATTTAGCTATACTGGCGTGGATAAGTATTCTGTGTTATTTAGTATTTTATTATGTACGTGTGGCAGATCTTTTTTTAGATTACAAGATCATAGAGCATCATGATTTTCTTTGGAGTAGTTTGAGAACTTTCAGCAGGATCGTTATAAGGATCACTGCAATATTTTGACAACTGGCAAGTTATATTTAACTGCGGTTAAAATTGGACCGATTTAGAGTTAGGGTTGACCTTCGGATTAGTGTTAGTAGTATAATTCGGTAATACGATCATACAGATTTTGAACAGTTTTAATAGATTGAATGAATTATCCTATTTCGTTTAATTTGCATTAGCGAATAAAGAATTCAATTTTATTCATTTGTCTCAGTAAATTCTATAAATAAAAATAAAAGTAAACATCAAATAAATTTTTTAACCTTAAATGATTGTATGGTAAATAGTAATGATTACGACAAAAACAATAAGTCCCACTGTAATAATAGTTGCGTGATCTAACGTTAGTAATTTTGACTACTATATATGTATCACAATTAAATCTTTTTAAAAACTTTCTACAATATATAACACAATCAGTGATAAAATCCTTATAACTGACCAAAATAATACATACATCAATATATATTAATTTAATTATAGTAATTTCTAATTATAAATATGAATTAATGTATAATCACAGAAATCTTCACAGATCATCTTCGCAAAAATCAGAGAACACAATAAATCCATATAGTATAAATGAATAGGATCGTATAGTATATGGTATAAAATGCCCATTTAACCATGCTAAAGGTGCTCTCAAATATCTCTCTTGATTTGCTAGTTATAGAGATCATACACAAGTACTGCTATTAATTGAAGCCTTATAGTAATTTTGCCAAAGTTTATTTTGCAAGATGCAGATATTAAATTTTAGCCAATCAACACAACTCTATGATAAAAAAGATGTCCCTGACATTTTTTTTTGATCACGATAATGAACTTGCTTGACCCAATAATTTATTTTCCACTAATTAAAAATTGTGCTCCATCAGCTATAATTTCTAATCCTAATACCCTAATAACGAAATAAATAACATTGCATCAGTATGATACGATTTTAAAATAATATCTCTGTACCCTATGGATCTGTTCATTCATACCTATTCATACCATCTTGACCTACGTAATTCAGCAAAAATCATGGGCCGCATCTCGCAAAGGACTATGAGTAAATATAACCAATCATTTTTAAGATTAGAAGTAGTGCAGAAATAAGAAATTAATGAGTAATATTGTAAATAGATTATTGCAAATACTTCGATTAATTGACGATCGTTATCATATAGGTAAATTAACCTGGATAAGAGATTAAATATAGAGAAATTAGTAAGTGATTTAAGAAGTGATGAATAGATTATTTAAATACTTCGATTAATAAATTATTATTATACTTACCAGGGATAAGATCCGTTGCAAATTATTATAATCCGAAATTTTTATATTCATATAGCTTGTTTCAAAAAAAATTTTTTTTCATTACCAGTTTTCTGATCCATTTCACCCAACTACGAGAGATTATTTCAATAACTTCTGTTGCAGTAAGCCATTTATCAAGATCTTTATTCATAATTTACATTTCATAGCTAATTTAATATAACAGTTAGGTCCTAAGCATTCATATCTTGGTCTGCTGAGAATTCTTGATACAATATAACTATTAAACGGAATTCTATCAAATGCACTTTGTTTGATCGAAATCTCAGTCATAATAACTTAAAAACTTGAATATCTGATGCTTGAGTGTGCGGTTGACCCAAAATCTCATTTGCTATATACGGCAAAATTCCACAAAGTTTTTCTTTCTTTACTTTTCTAGAAAGTTCAGGTTTGAGATATATATGTTATGCAAAACATCTTGCAAAATATAAATTTCTGTGAACGAGTTTCAGCAAAGAATCGATTCGAGTTCCAAAGTTATATAGCGCAAGAGAGTCAATTTATTTTTCCATCCCAATTGTGATACATGTCATAATGAGTCTTTTATTATTTTTTGATACTCCTTAGCATTTTAAAAATGGAGGATAATTGCAATTAAAAAATATTAAAACACACAAACCCAGAACTAGTATGTGATCTGTCGCGCTCATTATTTTACAATATGCTGACAAACTATCATAACGCCCACTAATCTATATAATAATACTACCAATTGCTACTAACACCAACCCTAACATTAAGCACATCGACGTATAAAAATGGTTGTACTGTATAACAAAGATCGTTGAATCACGGGAGAAAAATTTAGACAAAATAGAAGTTTATATGAAGAAAAGAAATAATGGGCGATAGAAAGAAAACAATACTTGCCTGACACCGGTGACAGAATAAAATCACGACGGATTAGTTGATTTGGAACAATAAATTATATTATGTCTACCTGTATTGATTAATATAAAGCATGATATATGTTTGTAATAAAAATTATAATTTGCTTACTACAATGCTGCAGCATTCAGATCTTAGTGATTTGATAAGTTTCTATTGTGATTCTACGCTTAAAATTATAAAGAAAAAAGTTACCCTTGCGAAATTTGAAAATAAAATAAGGTTAAAATCAAATATATATTTAAGATGCTTAAATTAATATATATACTAGTAACATAGTAAATGCCGCGTGCTTCCAAAGTAAAGTTTTTAACGAAAAACTTTTACACTTTATAATTTTAACACCAAAACCACGTGGTATTATTCTACATATTGTACTACTTTGATATATATTTTATTAAAAAATTTATCAACTTTATATATGATCTTAAAATGTCTATTTGTACTTACATATAGATGATCTGCGTCAAAATTTTCTCCAGTTGACTGGCGGATCAGCAATTAATAACTAATGCGCCGTCATATTTACAAAAGTAGTCTTAAAAAAACAATATCTGAGTATTTATGTACCCCAGAAATTCTATAGGGTAAGGGTAAAATTACTATATATAGTACCCCTAATTCTAGAAGGTTCTATAGATATAAAATACTATATTATAGAGCTTGCTAGCATTATGAATAGTTAAATATGTTTTATATAGTTCAATAATAAATATATAATAAATAAACTATATAAATTATTAGCCAATCAGATAGCAGGTTTAGTTACATGATGCAGATAGGTATATACCTACTGGGTACAAACAGAAATTCTCAATTTTTAAATAGCATTTTATAATTTTATAGAATATATATATAGTACTGAATCAATGTATTATTTTTTTTTATTTTTAATTTTTTTTTTTTTATATTTTTTATTATTTTATGTATATGTATATATATTTGTTATTAGCAAAGCATAGATGTATTTCTGTTAGAATTGGTTAGAATAAGTATAGGCAGTGTTGTCACTTAGACGTGTTCTTACTATATTTTTTGTCCAACGTCCAAGATTGTCCAAAATCGTCCAAGCCTATGTCCCATGTTTAACTAATCAATAAAGTAATTTAAAAAATATATAATTATATATTTTTTTAGGTGCTAGACTCATTGGTGAAAAAATTAAAATAGATTATCTTAATAAAATTTTAAGTAATTTTAATTTGAAAAAATGTTCAAAATGTCCAAAAAATGTCCAAGTGACAACACTAAGTATAGGTAGATACAGCTATAATATAATATATATTTAAACAGGAAGTTAATTATACTTACAAAAAAGATAAATTTTTTATTATTGTTTTTAATTCTTGGTTTTGATATATAAAAAAACTATACTTGGTATTTTATTAGTTAAAAAAATTTTGAAAGAAGGTTTTTAAAAAGTTTTTAAAAAATATTTTACTAAGATTTAATTGCAATTATTGTTTTTTAGAGTTTTTAATTTTTGATTAATAATTTTGTAATATCATCTATAAATATAATTTATAGTTATATACTGGCATATAGTTAGTTATTTATACAAAAAACAAATTAATATATATGAATTTTAACTAATATGATAGCAATATATCATATTTATTTATAATATGATTTATTATAATTATATACTCATATATAGTCATATAAAAAAGCAAATTAGTAAGAATAAAATTTATATAGAAACAATGTTATGCTTATTTATTTATATATAATATAAAATTAAATTTTATAAAATTTAATAAAAAAATAATATAGATATGGTACTCCAAGTCACTTCTTTTCAAATTCTGATTGCTTTTTAAAAATCTTATAACTATAAACTAAAGATTTATTTAATAAATAACTGACAAAAATAAATCTTTATCTTTAGCTCTATTAAACTTATCGGTTAAAATTTTTTAAAAAGTCCAAATATCAAAATTATATGACATTAAAATTTAAAAAATTTATAATTTATTATGTGAGCTATAAATTGGCGCTTTGTTGTTACATATAATTTACATCAAAATTGGCGTCACATATATTTGATCTATATAAAATTAGTGTGAAAATGATAAATCAGTTCTTGACTAGTTCTAGATCTTTGTAAGACCAAACTAATAGCATTAGCATCAATTAAATTAGTCTGAATATCTTTATCCTATAATAATTTTTGCTCTTCACAACATATGTATATACATACTATGTTTAGTGTCAATACATCACGAAATTTTTTAAAGTGATATGTAACAATTATAATTGGAATAATCGATAATAATTGATTAATTTACTTGATTATAATTGTTTGAGGGGTTATTAATCTATTACTAACTCCAACTGATTATAATCGATTATCGATATATATCGATTTTAATTGGTAATAATCGATAATATAAAAATTCGATTAATATCGATAGTCTAAAAATTCGCAAATTTTAGCTAAATTTTAAAACTAGTTTTCTTGATAACTAACAATTAGAATTAGCTCAAATTTTTAATGTAAATAGTATCGGTATTAGACTATAACATACTAAAATTTCAGCAAATTTGACCTGGTAGTTCTTGAGTAATTGCTTGCATACTATAGTCAATTTTTTAAAAAAATTGACTATTGTATGCAAGCAATTACTCAAGAACTACTAGGTCAAATTTGCTGAAATTTTAGTATGTTATAGTCTGATACCGATACTATTTACATTAAAAATTTGAGCTAATTCTAATTGTTAGTTATCGAGAAAATCAGTTTTAAAACTAAGCTAAAATTTGCGAATTTTGATTACAAATTTTTATATCTAGCCAAATCTAAATTTGGTGCATCTTGGATATATCTAGCCAAATTTTGCGTATCTTGAATATATCTAGCCAAATTTGGCGCATTTGATGGGAAGTGACTTGGAGCACCATAGAAAAAATGTTTATAAAAAAGAGAAACTTGTATTTACAAAGTTAAATTCTTTAGTATTTTGGATATTTTCTTGTTATTTAATTTTGAGCAAGTTGCTTATTTGTTATACTCAAAATAGAAAGTTTTTATTAAGAGTATTTAAAAGATTTTGTTAAGTCAATATAGCATTTATATTTGATAATAAAGCTCTTTTATATTTTTCAAAATTTATAAAATGGTATCATAATATGATTAATAGTTTGTTTTTTGAAAATATCTAAATATACTAGTTTGAAATAACCAAAAAAAAAAAATTGTTAGCATTTGTGTTTAAGAAATCAGTAATAATTAACAGATTTTTTAAAGTTACAATATATTTTTCAGAAAATACAATATTGTCAAATTGGTAACTAATTATACCAACCAGTACTATAGTTGTTAATTGCACATTTGGTTTATTAAGTTTGTCTTATTTAAAAGATACCTATTATTATAGCTATATTAGCTTTTACTAAGAAATTTAACACTTTCTTATTCTGATTCTTTTTTTAATTCATATAAAACTCAAAACCAAATTGTTTTTAAGCTTTTTGATAGTTTAAATAATAGTTCCTACTATAAACAAATTAATACCTAATGCTAGCACAGTATAGTATTAAAATCAAAGTTTAATATTTTGATTAATATAGCACTAACCTTAATTTTTAAATTAAAAAAAAAAAACAATTAATTAATCAAATAGTTTTTTTTAAGCTATAGAAATAAGAACAAAAATTAATATACTAAATAATGTTGTTGCCAATGAATTTTTTCTTTAAATATATTACATCACTGGTTTAAATAATTCAATAAGGTTACCATATATTTCTGAAAATATGCTACCTCCAAAAAGAGCTACCCCCATATTTTTTTAAAAATTTTTAAAGAAATTATTAGCAGTTGCTTCTAAAGTTTACTAAGTAAACATCAAAAAATGGCATTAAGTAAAGTTGTTTAGAACAATGAAATACACTTATAGTAAAAATTTGGTAGCATTTGGACAACTTTTTATTAGTACTTTTTTTTAATTTTTCAAAAATTTAACAATTCAAAAATAAGCTATCCCTATGTTTTTTGTGTAATTTTTTGGCCAAAAAGGGTAGCTTATTTTCAGAAGCATATGGTATTTATTGGTTCATTTATGAAGAGGGGGGTTTTTATATTTAAGTATATTATTTTGATTGAGTCATCATCTTGTAGTTTTATGATATCTATCACTTCTTTATAATAAATTCTTAAGTGATCTATTCTGTACAAAAATGAACATAGCAGATAGTTAATAGTTTGGCAGGCATCTTTTATACATTTTTTTTATTTATTATTATTAGTTTTTTAAAAATTTGAAAAAAAAATACATTTTAGAAACAATCAACATTTATAAAATTTGTATTTTATTTTTTTTTTATTATTAAATTAAAATTTTAGGTTTTTTGTTTTTACAAATAAATTAATTGTAATTAGTTTTTTTTTTTGTGAGATGAATGAACATTATGAAATCATTATGATTCAATTCAATCATAAATTTTTAGTACATTTTATGAGATAGGTTAGTAATAATAGTATTAGAATTTCTTAATTTTGCAATATTTGCTTTTTTTAGTATCTAAATTTCGGTGTTTTTTAGTACTCGGTTTTTTAGTATGGTAAAATAATTAATTAAGTATATTTTTTTTTTAATAAATAAAAATTTAATTAAAAAACATAAGTTCGCAAGGTGCTGTAACGGGTAAATTTTTTAATATAAAAATTATGCAATTATTACTAATCTGGATTTTATAAAATGTCCATAGTACTTACGGTAATTTTCGATAGGTACTTTAAAAAAATTCTCGTGTAAAAAGCTATTTTGGTTAAATTAAACATTTTCATGAAATCATTTAGTCAGGTTAGTAATTATAGTATCAGAATTTTTTAGCGCATTTCAAATGCTGTAATATTTACCTTTTTTAGTATCTTATTTCGGTATTTTTTTTAGTACTCGATCTTTTATTTTAGTACGGTTTTTTTTTTTTAATATTTAAAGAACATGGAGCGGTATTCTGTAACGTGTAAAATCTTTAATATATTTAATATTTAAATTTAAATATTAATCTAAACCTAAGGCTAAATCTAAAGCTAATCTAAAATAAATAGAATACGTATTATAAAAATAAAAAAAATTACGATTAACAAGTGTTCTGTTAATCTCCAACAGAAAATTACTATTTACTATACCATTTTCTATTTATTAAAAATTTCTATTTACATGTCCAAAACATTCCCGATTGGGAAAAAAAGAACAAACGAAATATAATAGGTGTAATAGGTGTAATTTAAGCACCTAATAAATAAGGCACCAACTCTATGAAACGTCGCCGGTTTATTACTGGTAATAGCTTGAAGTTTACTTTGTGAACATAAAGACGATATAAAGATTTTAGTGAACTTTGTTTTTATAAACGTAAAATATAATATTAACCAATATTTTTGAAGAGCTATATGTCAAAGTGGATACTGGATCCGTATCGTTTCATCGACGATCAACTCACCGAATCAAATCTCCAATGACCAAAATTACTTTGTCGATGAAATGTGCTGTCGATGAGATAAACTGTCGGTGAAATGAATTGATTGTCGGTGAAATAAGATGTCAGTGAATCTAGTGTCGATGAAGTAAAAAACAATTGAACCCAAATTTTTTATACAAACTAGTAATCACCGACTCATGTATACTATACGCGTCCTTTTTTTTATACATTTTATGTATACTACGCGTTTTTCTTTTTATATTGACCTACCAATGTCTTTTTTCACTACTATATGCACTATCGAGAACTATGTCCGTTTTATAGTTGTAGCAAGCTGTTTAACCATTTTTTGACTGATTACTGAGTGTTTCAACAAAGTTATAAAGGCTGTCTCAGTGTTTAAAATTACCAATGAATTCACTACTTAAACGATATCATTTAAAAAAACGGTTTATGTAAAATATATAATTAATATAAGGGTTACATTACCAATAAATCAAGTGCATAATAAATAAATATTTAAAAGTTCTGACACTTTTAAAAAAGATGTCAGTATAAGACTATAATTTTATTCGTTGATAATAAAAAACCCTTTATACAACTACAGTACACGCCACGTCACTCTGGTTATATCGACATTTTTGAGACATTAGTAAAAATATCGAAAGATTTTATTATGATGCTATATCCAAATATCGGTATAACCAGAATTACGTGCATTTCATGTAACAACTTCACATATAAAATAAAGCTAATAAAATAACTTCAAGCTAAAAAAAAAAAAAAAAAAGAATTATTTGGTTTTAAAAACATGATTATTAATCAGAACTTCCAAATAACAATCAAACCAACTTACATGAATTTCAATGCTGAATAAAGAAAGCAATCAAATCTGTTAATGTAATAACATCTTTCACATTTTTTTTATCATCAGTGATCCAAACACGGTGAATATTATGAACGGTGAGAAGTTTCAGCACCGATTCCAACGAATATTCCGGTGTAGCTGTGATTGGGTTTAATAGAGTCCTGGAATTGCTGAGTCTCTTTTTAATAATGATAAAAATAATGAGTTTATAAAGTATAGAAACAATTTTTAGTGCAAAATAATAAATTTGTAAATCTTACAGCTAAAAATTCAAGAACTGGTAAAACAAGACTATCTATAGATTCATAGCTTAACCCACGAAGATCTGATGCAGAAAGGTTTCCGACCAATTCTTCTTTACTGTAAGGAGAATTTTACTTTATAAAAATGTTCAATAAGATTGATAATTAAAATTAATAAGATGAAGATTACCTATTAACGATGGCAATTCCTAATAATTTATTTTCGGCCAATCTTCGATACACATTCAAGGCTGTCTCATTTTCATGACCAATAATTATTTTCCGCTCTTTATTAATCAGACCAAGTGATTGCAATGACGATTTAAAATTAATAGTGGGTAAACATTCCGGATGTGCTTGAACATAGGTTATGACATCTGACTGAGTTAAGATAAATGGAGGTATTTTATTGTTGTAATCAATAACTAGAATTCGATGAATTCTGTTTGAGAGCACTTTGAGAGTCTAAGGGTAGAAGAGAAAACGCAATTATTGTAAAATTTTTTATTAAAGAATAATAGTAAAACATGAGTAAATTATATTACAGCTTTCATAGTGTCATTTGCGTCCGCTTTAAAAATTCTGTAACTTTCTTGATCACTGTCTAGCGTCATAACAGATTCGATGGTCTTATCCAAATTATGAGCTTTTTCGCTATGTATCTCAGAAGGCATTTTATGATCAGATATTGCTTCTTTAATAATATAATTAAGAATATCGACAATATTGATTATCGTAACGATATCATCCGAAACGTGGGAATAAATTGGTAAAGAAACAATATTATGATCGGCCATCATTTGTAAAGCTTCTCGAACGGTAATTGTTGGACGAGCAGCAACTAAGGTGGGTTTTTTTGTCGCCACACAGAGTTCAGCGGGAGTAATGTCAACTAGATTTGACGGCATTATGCAATAATGAAAACTCAAAAATGATTCTAAAAAATAAATAAAATTGTTTTGTTTTTAAAAGAAAATAGACGAATTTTACAAAAACTTTCCAGTTAACCTAATGTTAATTCTAAAATAGCTTTAAAAGATGATATATATATATATATATAAATTCACGTGGTCGATCGAATGGTGAATAGCCTGTTTATGTCATATGATTTGAATGGCGCTAGCGCGGGTAATACAAACTCTTGAAAATCCTGGATTCGATAATGATAAACATCTTGGATCCTTCCATCGATTAAGCTCATCCAATCAAATTAATATCCTTTTACTATCATATCATCATATCAGTCTCACGTAAATTTATTAATTGAGCCAAATGATTGACGCACCTAAATATGTAAATTTTAGGTAAATTTGATTTTTCTTATTTCGCAAGAGGCTGTTGATTTACTTTCTGCAATTTTTCTACAGTAGCATTTTGAAGGTCCTCCTAAAATTTTAAGGGTGGCTTTTAATAAAATTAAGGCGAATCCACGTGTCGGAATCTGGCAAATCAGATACAAATCGGGTATACATGTCGTAGGTGAATCCTTAAATTTTGCAGATCAAAAAAAAAAGAAATCGCCTGATGTTTAGGCGATTTTTTAGGCGATTTCTAGGTGATTTCTGATTCTATAAAACAATTCGATATTGAGGTATGAAATTATCATATCGGAGTTGTTTTAAGAAATCAGAAATCACTTAGAAATTGCCTAAAAATCATGCGATTTCTTTTTTTTTTTGATCAAATTTTGCAAACCGCAATAATTGATCAGATCATACTTTGATCTTGCAATTAGTAGCAGTTAGTAGCTATGCAATATTTAAGCCATTTTGATATACCAACTAATTGAGTAGCCCATTAATCGATTAATTGACTGATCGATTATTGCGGTTTGCAAAAAAGAAATAGTTTGCATTTCTAGATGATTCTCGATTTCTTAAAACTACAATTTCATTACCAGATATCGGAGTATTTTAAGAAACGAAAATCATCTAGAAATCACAAGTGATTTCTTTTTTTTTGATGATCTGCAAAATTTGCAAACCGCAATAAATTCCGTTTCCGTTTCCACTTACAACATGCATATTCGAAACCAATAAATAAATAATACCAAAAGACAAAAACAAAGAACAAACTAACAATTATTTTTTGAACCAATCTTGGTTACTAAAACTCTATTCCCAGCTCCAAGATCTCTATTGCACCTTTTCTGACAAAGCATAAATAAAAAAAAAAGCAAACGTTAGTAAAAACAAAAGAAAAAACATTAAAAATATAAAATAAAAAACTGGCATTTATCTTTTGTACTAGTTCTGGCTTCAAGATCTTTTTTAATGTATCTTTTTGATAAAACATATACTTATTTTTTGTACATACCAGTTCCAGAAATAAATCAAAAAACTTTTAAATTTTAGTGAAAATAGATTATCTATGATCTGTAAGTAGATTGTAATTTTTAAAGTTATATAGTAGATTATAACCAGGGTTGGCAATGGATAAGCTCCATTGAGAAAATTAGCCAATGGAGCCAATGGAGTGAATGGATAGTATCCATTGGCTCCATTGGCTCCATTGAATTAACCAATCAAATTTATATTATTAATTATATATATATTAATTTATAAAATTACTAATAACTTTTGATCTACCGATCCGTTTTGAGTGATTTAACTAACAAAATTTCGTCTTGGTAAGACGATTCTAACAAGCCCAAAATCGCTAAAATCCAATCATAGGGTCTCAAGATCGCTCAATTTTTGTACGATGTTAATAAGAATTTTTAACTCTTATTAAAATCATACAAAAATTGAGCGATCTTGAGAACCTATGATTGGATTTCAGCGATTTTGGGCTTGTTAGAATCGTCTTGTGAAGACGAACATTTTAGTAGTTAAATCACTCAAAACGGATCAGTGGATCAAAAGTTATTAGTAATTTTATAAATTAATATATATGATATATATAATATATATATATATTATAATTTATAATTATTATGTTGGCCTCCATTGGCTCCATTGGTAAATTATTCTCAATGGAGCAATGGAGCAATGTCAATGGAGGTCTTCTCCATTGGGCCCAATGGACAAATGTGCCAACCCTGATTATAACATATAAAGTTAAATAGTAGATCATAACTAGTAATATGGTTTAATTCCAGTCCATTGGCCAGGTGAACACTGGTGAACAGATGGGCTGAGAGTTGACTCATGCCTTTATAGGCTGGGTGGGCCAACTAAGATAAGTTAGATTTTAAGTCAAATTTATTTTCAACCTTTTATCTTTTATTCACTTTAATTTAACTAGAAATTATTAATAGTTAGTAAACTGACCATCAATGAACCAATCCAAATTAATCTTTTTTGGTTCAATGGCCAAATAGGAGCTTTTTCTAACTGGCTAATTATTTTTATTTCTCATTGGGCTATTAAATAATTTTTAAAAACTTAGTTCTGCAGTTTACTAGAGTTTACTTAACTGCTAATAATTGCTAAATAATAAGTTACTGAGATAATTGATATAAGTTGCTAGAACTTTTGGCAAGTTGTTGAAATAGATTGAAATTAATCATATATTTGACCAGAATTAAGTCAGAATTAAAGATAGTATAATATCAAAAAAATTTGGGATAGTAGACAGAAACTAATATAACTTATAAGCATAGTAAGTATAGTTGTCAAGAATTTTTTGAGGTATGTAATTTGTTTAGTAAAATCATTAAAATTACTATTAGAGCAATGATATTTATTACTAATATCTATTTACTATAAAGTCTTACTTCACCCCAGCAATATTAACATGGAACAGTTGAAATATAAGTTGGAACTTTTTGGAACAATTTTATTAATTGAAATTAAAGTTTTATTAAGATAATTTAATTTAAGTTATTTAAAATGCTAAAAAAATATATAAAAAAAGTCTAGGATAGCAAAAATATACAACACCCCTCAGGTAATATATTTAGTTAAATTTAATTAGCTAAAATTTTTTATATAAGATAAGATTTGACTTGACTTCCCATTCTCTAAAATATTATCTAATAAATATTAATACCCTTAGTAGTTAGAAGATCAAATTATAGCAATGTTTAATGATTTTGAATTAACTAAAAATTTTTTAATAATATAGTTAGCCTAGTCAACTAGTAGTCAACTAGCCTGAATAATTTTGTTAGCTAGATCAGCCCAAGTATTTAGGATTAGTTCATATCACTAATCATAACATATAAAGTTAAATACTATGTATTGCCAAAAATAAACTACCTCTTCAAAATAAGCTACCTTTCTAATTTTTTTTAAAAATTCTAAAAAATCTGCCAGCAGTTGCTATATATAAAAGTTTAAATTTTACTAAGTAAACCTCCAAAAGTGCTATTAAGTAAACTTGTTTAGAACATCAAAATACATTTATAGTAAAATTTTCATATCATTTGGATTCATTTGAATAACTTTTTATTAGTATGATTTTTAATTTTTCAAAAAATTTAACAATTAAAAATAAGCTATTCTTGTAGCTTATTTTCAGCAATATATAGTAGTAGTCGCAAAAAATGTTTAGACTATATAATTTTTAATAATGAATGTAACTTATAATTTATTGTATTATCAAAGATCTAGATATTTTTTGATATAACTGTTATGTAACAATTAATTGTTATACAATATGCCCTTTTAAAATCGATTCTACTATATTGGTTCTACAATTCAAATCCAATAATCTGCTATTTTTGATAACTGATATTTAAAATATTAGATATTTATAAGATATTGGGGTTGTTAAATAATATTAATCGATTTGATTGGTTCAAATCTGACTTTGTGTAATCTAATATATATGTTGTACCCAGTTTTGGAATTTGGTTTAATTTGGAATCCGCCTAATTCTACATTTAATACTAGCTCTAAATCTAACTCTAAAATCATCTAAAGTTCTAATTCTGCTACAAAATTCTCATCTGGGGCAGACTGATTCCAAATTGGAATAAATTCCAAAATTTGGTACAACTATACATGAGGACGAAATTATTTTAGGTTCTAAAACCTGAAATTAAAATTTGAAGATGAAATTGTTTTTAACCTATTTTACTTGAAAGACGAAATTATTTGATACTTTTTTTGAATAAACGAAATTATAAAGAATATATCTATATAAATTTTAATTTTAATTTTCTCTAATGAAGAAGAAAATAGACCTTTTTCAAAAATCAATTTTGGTGCCATTACTAGGTACAACATGTATATATAAATATAATCTGGCCAATTATATTTAACTAGAATCATGTAAATATTAGGTTATTAGTATTTTAAATTTGATAATCTCGCAAAGTTGATAAGAAAAGCTGTCTACTATATATATTGGATTTAAAAAAATATACTATGATATACATCAATTTAATTATAATTAATTTATATCTATAAAACGATTTATAATAATTATATAGAGGTGAGTTAGGACCCAAAAATATATATAGATAGGTTAGGTTAATTATAAAATTACTAAAAAAAGAAAAGATCTGTAGAAAAACTTCGAAAATAAGCAAAAATTACTATAAATAAAAAAGATTTGTATAAAAACCTCAAAAATAAGCAAACTCATACCTGATCTATCTTTGTATATTTTAGGATCCTGGTAAGTTAATAGAAATCAAGCAAATTTTTTATAATAAAATTTTTTTGAAACTTTGAACAAAAATAATTTAACAAAAATTTAATCAAAGTTATAAAATTATTTAAGAAAAAATTTATCAAATTTGATTAAGTTTTTGTTAAGTTATTTTGATTTAAACTTTTAAAAAGAGTTATTAAAAAAATTTGTTTAATTTCTATTAACTCACCCCATATTGTTTATAGATATATATTAATTTTTACTAGTTAATCAATATATAACATTATTTTTTAATTGATATAAAATAATTAACTATTATATATCAATTAATATCTGTTTAAAAATTTCTGATATAAGTTACCAAAGTATAAATAAATATCTATATCAGATATAGAAAAAGTACTACATTACTAAGCTTTTTACTAAAAATAAACTAGTTCTAAAGGAACAAAATAAATCTGAAACATGGTTTTAGTAATACAAAACAAACTACTGTAGCAAAAAAAAATAATTAGAGAGTTTAAATAGGCAATGCTAGTATGTGAATTGCAAGTATAATAGCTAGTATAAAACCTTTAAATATTTACTTAAATAGGCAACAAAAAGTTGCAAATATAGCTATAGTACAAGATATCTATACTTGACAATTATATAACTTGTTTTAATTTTTCAAACTGCTAAAACTTTTTATATAAGAGGTTTTTCAAAAGACTGGTCAGTTTTTTGAAAAATCTCTTGTATAAAAAGTTTTAGCAGTTTGAAAATTGAGATTAAAATATGGGTTTAAGTTTTTCACACACCTGCATGGTCGTGCACCCTGAGATCGACCAATCAAAATTGATCACATAAAGAATGCAGTGAGCATTCGATCTCTGACTCGTTATCAATCAACCCACCAACTCATCAGCCAATCAAATCACAGTAACAGTTTTTTTTATCGAATTAGAAGGAGCAGAATCGTGAAGCAAAACAAGAAAGAAAAGCAAAACTCCTGAAAAATACAAAAATGGCAGTCTAAACCTACCTTGGACAGGTTAATTAAAAATATTAAGAAAGCATTTTGCTTATCTAAAACTATCTAACTCTAATAGCTACCTAATCTACTAACAGCTATCCTAATCCTAAAGTTAATTCGATAGAATATAAGAACCTGCTCCACTTTAGATGACTCCTGAATTAGTGCAATAAGTGAATTCTGTGAATTCTACAAATCCTGCAATTTACTATTGTTTAACAATAGTAATATGCAAGATGCACGAATTCACAGAATTCGCTTATTACACTAATTGAAAACAGCAATAGTTAATGCATGAGATTATATTTTTTATTTAAAAAAACTTTTATCCACTATCTCTTAATGTGTTAGATAGGTGCAGGCAAATTTGCCTGCAAAAAGTTATGTATATATAGGTTTAAAAAATTTTTTATAAAACTTTATGTAATATTTCAATATAATATTTATTAAGGTCGAATGTTATTTTNTAGGTTTAAAAAATTTTTTATAAAACTTTATGTAATATTTCAATATAATATTTATTAAGGTCGAATGTTATTTTTAAACTATAAATTATAAACATTAATTATATTTTATAAAAATTTAGCATAATTTAAAATTGACTGATTTTTATAAAGTAAAATTAAATAATTAAGTTATTAATATTAAAATTTTTTTTAAATATGTTTGAACCCTTAAAATATTACTAAATCTTTACCTTAAGTATTAATCCATATAAAAAAATTATATATATATATATATTTTTTTTAATCTTAAGACCCAGCGCTCTTCTCTGTAACCCTCCTTTTGAGCAACCTCCACTTTAACCCAACTCTGATAAACCAACCGGCTTGCCTTACGCTGCCCAGAAGATCTCCGTCGTCGGAGCTTTGGCTACTCGGAGATGTTACTGTGATGAAGGCTTCATCCGGCTTGCCTTTCGCCGCCCAAATGTGGGTCCGCACCGCATTATTTAACTTCCTGCAGTACCGGCCGAGCCACCTCAGTCCTGTTTCCTGTGGGTACGTATATGTTACACAGAAATGCCACCATCAAGTTCGTGCCCATTGGACCGACCTTACATCTGTATGACTTCGGTTATTCCTAATCGGGTTCTGACTATCAAATTCAATTTACCGCCAGGCGGTATTGAACCGGCAACCTTCGATTGGGGACCTGGGAGCATAACCGCTATGCTATTGACCCGCAGGTCTTAAAAAAATTATATTTATTTAATATATATATTTAAAATACATATGTACGTGTGTATACATGTATGTACGTGCAATATGTATATATAAGATATATACAACGACAATGTATTTGTATTACTTCCACGCCCTTTCCTCCTTCCTCTAGCCTTTTCTTTATTAATTTGTTTTTAATTATTTAGAATAATCGCATTGGTTTTATTGGTTAATTCTTCCATATCAGCATCACTATCATAGTCGCTATCTTCAAAAATCTCATCTAGTAAAGAAGCTTTTTGTGTACGTGAAAAAAATGAAAATCGTCAGGATCCAACAAATCAGCAGGTAATTCTTTATTGCTTTGTATTATAACAAACTAAAGAACAAATATTCACTTAAAGCGAGCCTGAATTCAATTTAAATTAATAAATGTTTTTTTTTTTAATTTATTTATTTCTAATTTATTTCCAACTGGTGTTTTTAATAAAAGTATTAAATTGGCGTATATATTTTATCATTATAATTTCAGATATTTATAAATATTTATAATGCTCAAGTCAATTTAAACAGTATTGTCTCACTTTGAATTGACAAGAACACTAACATTTGTTGTAAAATATTAAAATTTTAAAGGTGTATGTATGTTTTTTTAAAAAAATCGATTGCTGCAATTAACAAATAATAATCCCAAAAATCGCTTTTAAAAAGTTTAAAGCAAACGAC
>QKWP01000393.1:0-17697 GCA_003550325.1 Gigaspora rosea | reverse complement strand
TTTGTTAGAATTAATTAATAAATATTTGTGAATTATAAGATTTTATAAAATTTTATTAGTAAAATTCTATAAAATCTTATGATTCATAAAATTTTACTAATTTATTCTAACAAAATGCACTAAGTAAACTTGTTCAGCGCCAAAAAATACATATAAATATATTCAGACTCAGACCAGTCTGCAGACTTCGGACTAGACCCGGACCAGACTCAGACTTGACTAAAAAGTCTGAATATAAAAGTCTGAGTCCGGTCCGAAAATCAGACCAGACTCAGACTTGACTAAAGTCTGGTTCAAGTCCGGTCTGTAGGAGCACTAAGTTCCGGTCCCCAAATCGCCATTCTAGCACCTGAATCTACAAGAAAACAAAAAATAGTAGAAACTGAAAAAAATGTTCGAAGAAGCAAAAGAACAGACAAGCAAGAACTAGTTTGTCTTTTTGCGCCAATTCTGGTTTCTGAATCTCTATTCCCGGCACCATTCCAGCACCCAGCAAAACACGAACCTACAAAGAAGAAATGTTAGTAAAACTAAAAAATAACTAAAGAACAAAAAAAAAACATACAAACAAAAAACAAAGACTAGTACTTAGCTTTCTGTACTAGTTACAGATTCCCGAACTACCATTCCTGATACTCTTGCTAAACACGACCCTACAGAAAAGAAACTGTTAAAACAAAAGAATAACCAAATAAAAAACAAATGAACAAAAGGCAAAAATTAATACTTACCTTTCTCTAACGGTTCCTGTTCCCAAATCTTCATTCCTGGCGCCATTCGTAAAATAGAAAAAACCATTAGTAAAGCTAAAAAAAAACAAAAAAATAACAATATAGCAGAACCCCGAAGAACTCTAATACAACTTAGATCTGAGTTTGTATAATTTTAGCAGTATTTTAGCCAAATAGATATATAAAATAGAGCAAAATTTGAAAATTTACTATATAAAAATGCAACATTTGATGAATTCTATGCAAAATTACCTTTTTTAGAATCATCTGAGTTGTATTAGAGTTCTTCAGGGTCCTGATATGGCAATGAAAAGAACAAAAAAAAGAAAATTTTAGAATGGAAAAAAATTAATTGTAAAGCAAAAACACACGTTTACATACCTGATTTAATTTTACTACACATCTGGAGTAGTGGGCTGCCAGGGGTGCACAAGTGGTGCACAACCATGTGGGTGCGTGGAAAAACTTTTTCATTAAAATATTAAGATTTATATATAAAATAAACTTTAAATGAACTTTAAAATGCTAAAACTTGTTACTATAATATTTTTTTAAAAATCTGACCAGTAACTTTGTAGAGCTTATTATGAAGAACAAAGTTACTAGTTAAATTTTAAAAATATTGTTTGTATAAAAAGTTTTAGCATTTTGAAAATTATTGTTAAGTACAAATGTTTTGCACCTAGGGTTCCACAATTTGATTTGATCTTCAAATATTTGAATCAAA
This sequence comes from Gigaspora rosea, assembly GCA_003550325.1. Taxonomy (NCBI): domain Eukaryota; kingdom Fungi; phylum Glomeromycota; class Glomeromycetes; order Diversisporales; family Gigasporaceae; genus Gigaspora; species Gigaspora rosea. The sequence continues at coordinate 16,239 of QKWP01000393.1, read as the reverse complement.
TATTTGATCAAATTCAAATTCAAATTTGACTATATTTGATTTGATCAAATTCAAATATGGCCAAATTTGATTTGATTTGACAAATATTTGATTATATTTGACAATTACTATTAAAAATTCAAATTCAAATCAAATTCAAATTCAAATATTTGAAGAGAAAGAAGGATTGGAAAAACGAAGCAAGAGTTTTAGCGGAATCAAATATAAACAACCTAATCCTAGAAGGGACCAAACCGACTTGGTTGTCATGGGTTAAGTTTAAATATTTAGATTCGGAAACATTTGGCAAAACTGATATGGCAAGCGATTGCCAGCCGGTGACAGGAGGAAACATATTCTCAGTAAGTTGAGATCCAAATTAAATATATAAGCAGAATATGCAAATACTTTAGTAGATTTAGAGATATATCATTAATTATCTAATTATTTTTTATTAGAGATCTACTTCTTTTTTTTCTCTTAATATATATTTGGTTAGATTCTTTATATATAATTTCAACTTTTTTTATTCTCTCTTTTCACTAAAAAATTATCTGATTTTTGATATCACTTTAAGTTATAAACAAATTAGTTCAAACTATAATACTTATAATAGTATACACTTGTATATTTGTAGTCTGCTTTAACTTAATAAAAAGTCTAAAATAGTAATACTACTAAAATTGATTTTTGAAAAAGGCCTATTTTGGGTTCATTAAAGCAAATTAAAAATTTTTTATAAGGAAAAACAAATAAAATTTATATTTTTATGTTTCTTATAATTTTATCTATTCAAAAAAAGTATTAAAAAATTTCAGATTTTAAGTAAAATAAATCAAAAACAATTTTGGAATCAAATTTTAATTTAAAGTTTTTAAACCTAAAATAATTTTATCTTTATATATAGTTTAGAAACAAGATCTTATCTTAATATAGTACAGGATAGTAAGGGGCATGCCATTTATCACGTGATATTCTATCTATGTATAATGTAATCACTTTATCTAATTTTGATTGATTAATATAATATATAGACGTGATCACTACCTTTGACCATGTATCTATAGTAAAAGTTACATGATAAATGGCATGCCCCTAAAAGACATTCAATCTATACATATAGGCACCAATTTTAGATACTTATATATAGTGATTTGAACTAAGAAAAATTTCCTTAATCGGTTAACCGAACTGAAATATTTGCTATCAACCGATTCAATCGAATAAGATTACTTCACGTTTACTTTCGGGAATTCTCGGGCCTTTACTCAAATTTTTGTCTCGTCTACTATGTTCATTCATTTAATTTCGGAACTTTTTGGGACCTTGCTCTTTTATGATGTCATTAACATTATGTCAACCGATTCTCAATCAGTTGTACAGGTCAACCAATTAAGCATTTACTCAACCGGTTACCCAAAATTTATTTAGTTCGGGTCGGTTACCCGATTATAGCCCAACCGATTCAAATCACTACTTATATAATCAATTCTGATTGGCTAATGTTTATGCAATTGATTTTGATTGTCTAAAAAACCTATATATATATTTTTGAGCATGGTGGACAAACCCGAATTTGGATGATCAACATAGTGGCTTAGCCAATTTAATAAAAAAATTTTTTTGATTTTTTCTACAGTTTAAAGTACTTCATTTTTTCATGATTTTCTCGAAACTTACCAATTAAGTTCACTCCAAAAAAAAGCTAGCGAAAGTTCTTTGCCTTCCCTGTCTTATATTAAAATTAATTAAAAATAATCCCAATATTTAAAAAGTTTTATTAGAGACGAAGTTTATAAGAGATCTAAGGTAGTTAGGCCCGTAATTCAAGTACAGGAAGGTATTTTAGTATCAAAACCAAAGACAAACGAAGCAAAACTAAGATCTAGTACTTTTTAGAAAAAGCCAAAACAAGTTCGAGCAGTGTTTATATGAAAAGCAGAGTAAAAAAGATAAGTTAACTATTTTTATATGCTTTAAATCTAAAGTTATATGTATTGCAAATGAACTTGTTATTTTATAAGTTAAATTTAATTATTTTAACTATTACAATTTAAAATACATATAGAAACGATTTAACAAAGTATATTTAATGAATAGATTAAGTAGAAATAATTTACATGCATTTAAAAATAAGAAATATATAAGCAAATAAGGGATTGTAATCTTGTTAATATCTCATGATCCAGCAGTCAGAATTTGATGAATTTTATACTATTTGATTCGTCTCATTGAGATGAATCGAATGGTATAAAATTTGTCAAATTCTGACTGCTGGATCGTGAGATATCTTTGATTTAGTAAATAAGGATTTTTCAAATATTATTGTAATTTGATAAAAAATTGATTGGACAATTATTACATATACGGATATGGCCAATTGTTTAATTTCATGTGATCGATTATCCCATACTTTTATTGGACAGATCGGTCCTAAGTCACAAATTTTAAGTTTGGAAGTTTGTACTATCACGATTGTCCACTATACTATATTTTTGATACTTATAATTAATTCTGATTGGCTATTTTTTGTGCAAATGATTTGATTGTCTAAAAACCTATATATGTATATTTTTTATATTAAACACCAATTTTTTAAACACAGATAAATTTTAATATCTTATAACTTCCTTAAAATTAAAAATAAGAAAAATTTCTCTGACAGAAATATAGTTTATCTAAAAATCTATCAATTTGTTAGAGGGTTTTTTAATTTAATTTGGTTTAAAAAAGTTATAACAATTTAAAGTTTTATTAATAATAAGTACAGTAGATGTCTTTTACTATTCAGTACTGTACTAAAAATATTTACTTCAAATATAAAGGTTTAATTTTTACAAATTCCAGGTAAACCTGAGTTGTAAAATAGTAAAATCTACTTTGTAGATCAGGTTAGAGTGAAATCTGTAGTTCAATATATTGTTATTATATAAAAGCAAATTTTACCTTTATGTAATAAGGCCATACAAATTTAATTAATTGGTTTTCGTAATATGTATCTTTTTAACTGACCTGGCCGGCCAGCTTTTTTTTTTTAAATTTCATATATAAAATTTTATGAAATTTATATAAAATTTTTTTTAAAATCTCACCTAATTATTAAAACTTATAAAAAATTTTTTTTAGATTTCCAAATTTTGACCTGGCCGGGTTATGAAAACCAATTGATTCATTTTTCGTGGCGTAATCATAGCAGATTTTACTATTTTGTAGCTTTGGTTTTACCATGTTGTAATACAATAATAAAGTTTTAAAACCCAATATTTAAAATTTGCAAAAAGTTGTAAATTATTTTTTTTAGTTAAAAATTTTTTTAGAATTTGATATTTTTAGCTTATAAGCAATATAAACTTTTGTTATATAATATAAATACAAATAATATAAAAAGTTGCAAGTAAACTAGTCTGAGCTTCTATTCTTGTACATAATTTAGAGTATCCATAAATAACATTATACAAGAGGGAGTTAGACAAAATATAACGTTTTTCTAATAAGTAGGAAATCAAAAAATATAATATAATTTTTTTATAAAAATTTGTTTAAATTTTGATCTGTAGTTCAAATTGAATGATTTTGGTACCATTTGATTCGTCTCGGTGAGAGGAGTTGAATAGTACCAAAATCATTTCATTTGGATCACTGGATCAGAAGTTATTGGCAAAATACTATTGGTCAAATCTTTTCTTATAGTTTTTTATAAATATCTTGCGATCTAGCATATAGGCAAATTTATTTTCAAGTGATTATTGAGAATCTATTCTCTAATTAGTTAATTTGTTTAAGTAATAATAAAAAGTGATACTTACTTTTTCGAAGCTCCATACTTTTTTTTAATATAGCGATATGAAATTTTGTGCTTATATTCAACAAGACTTCAGCTTTAATGATCTTGCACTAATTATATGATAATTTTTTTTAGGTATAACTTTGACTAGTAACAATAGTAAAGGGCTCACCATGCAAGAATACAGGACCAGATATAATATAGCAAAAATTGCACAAACTGATGCCAAATCTTTTATCTAAAACTATGAAGAGTTAAGCTGTTTCAAGTTTAAAAGTGGAACTCAAATTATAACTAGCTGTGTCAACAACATTCAACAAGACTAGATTCTGCAACTGTTTTTTAAGATTCTGCAAATTTAAAACTTAAATTTAAGCATGAATAAAAAACAAGAATATAGACAATATAAAAACATAGAGACTATATGCAATATGTGGCAAAGATCTTTAAACAAGTTATTGGAAGACAAAAATACTTTTAGTATTGTGATATAAATTTATTTATTCAGTAAGGCTTTACAAAATTGATTTTTTTTTTTACTTCATATTAATATTCACTAATCTTAAACTAAAATATTAATTACTAGATATATAGTTAACAAAAAAAAATAAAAATACTAGATGTTTCAATTATTTTAATTAATTTAGATCAAATACATATAACTAATATTGTTGAATTTAATATGAGCTAAAGTTGAAATTTGTCTCTAGTAAAGGTAATAACAGAAATATAAAATCGAATTACTATTTAAAAATATATAATTAAATAAAGTTTACTAATAATAAATAATTTAATAATAAATCGATTAACAATAAATTGTTATAAATATTTATTATATTTTGATTAACAAATGTCACTTTATTAATTTAATTGGTTAAGGTCAAGTTTATCATTATATATGATAAAATCGAATTTGTGACAATATTGAATTAAAACAAATCTGCCCATATAGTGATCTAAATAGCATGAATTTGATATCATTGGATTCTTCTTACCGAGATGAATCGAATGGTACCAAAATCATCTAAATCAGATCACTATGCTACAAGATATTCAAGTTTTTGTAAAATTTTATATATAAATATATAAATTTTAAAAAAATTTTTATATAGTGTAGAAGAGTCAGCTACTATGTGGGAATATAATGTTATTTAGCAATTTATAGATGCTCTTTATATGTATTTGTTTCTGTTAGGGTTCTGAAGTTTGATCCAGATTTGATTTAAGCTTGATTAAACCTAAAATCGAATTTTATAAAGTTTGAGATCAAACCCAATTCAAATAAAAAATAATCAAATTTAAACCAAATCCAAATACTATACTAAGTTTTATTTGAGTTTGATTTGAAGCTTACAAACTAGTTTAAGTTTGAATAACATAATATATTTTTATATTTTAAACAAGTTACTTAATTGATAATCCGCCTTTCAACTGAAGAGTGCTCATAGGCAAAATGTGTTGTGCTTCTATTTAAAACTTTTTTTCTTACTAAGTTAATGATACTTGTCAATTAATTGAAAATTGTAAAGCTCATCGAGATGCATTTAAGTGGTTAAATCACCCAAATCGGCCTAGTGGATGTCGATATATTGTCAAAAAATGATTGGCTGACTATATAAAATCTCTATATAAACAATATTTGTTTATATAGAGATTTTATATAGTTAGCCAATCATTTTTTGATAATATTTTGGCATCTATTGGGCCAATTTGGATGTTCTAACTATTGTTATATGCGTCTCAACAAGCTCTACAACTTTCAATTAGTCGACAAGTATTATTAACTTAATAAGAAAAAAAGTTTTAAGTAGAAGCATGCCACATTTCACCTATTGATTTTCATGTGATTTGCATTTACATTATACTATGATCACTTTCCAGTTAACTGGCGGATTATCAATTAAAATATAAAAATATATTTATATTATTCAAACTCAAACTAGTTTGCAAACTTCAAACTCGAATTCAAACCAAACTCAAATTTAACTAAAAAGTTTGCTTCAAATCAAACTCAAATATTTTTTTTAATCATAGTTTGGGTTTGGGTTTGATTTCAAATCAAATCAAACCCAAATCTGATCTAAAGTTTGATTTGATCCGGGTTTGTAGAAACCCTAGTCTCTGTACAATTTAAGTTGTTTATATACTATATGTAACTACTTGTATAAATTACCCAATAAAAATACAAGCAAGGCCTTATCTTAAAAAAAAAAAAAAAACAAAAATATAATCCTTATTTTCAAAAATATTAATTTAAATAGGGACCTGATATTTTTACATTCTTTTTTTATTTCTACACCCACCCCTGAAATAAAATAATCTTATGTCTCAAGCACTAAATACAACAAAACTATATGTGTTATTATATGAAAATCAATTATCAGCAATGTTTTTATAACAATAGCAAGTATATTGCATTTTAGTAATTGAATTAGACATTTATATGACTTATAAAAATCTATGCTCCTTCAGGTTTAATTAGATGTACAGCTTTAATAACACAAATTACAAAGTGAATTTCAAAAAGATTAATAATAAGTGTTTATAAACTGAACTACAGATGAAATTTGCATTTTAACTGATCAAGCCTATCAATTTATTTAAAAACTTTTTCTAACCACCCAAATAAAACTGTAAATCAAATGTTTTTAGAAAAATAAACTCTACCATATGTAATATAAAAAAAAAACTCATAAATTCGTGCTATAAAGAGCATGAATCGATTTGTATTGAAGTTTTTGAGGAAAAAAAAAAAAAGAATACAACCTATGCATCTAAAAAAATGTGATCCATTTTTATATATAAATGTTTCGATTAGTTAATCAGAGAAAATCGTTTAAAATCTGTCTTATTAGAATTTTTATATGATACCACATATAGTTTTGATTTTCATAATGTATCGAACACCCAAACCGAATGCGACAATGTGTCATTGAAAAATGAGATTATTTTATTGCAAGGGTGGGTGTGGAAATAAAAAAAAGGGGTGTGGAAATATCAGGTCCCTTTAAATATTTTAAATAATTAAAAAAATAGATCAAAGATATATTGATAATAGTTATATAGGCAAATTTACCTACAAACTTTTACAAATTAATTATAATTATTATATTTTATAAGCTAATGTAGATTAAGCAATATTTTCATTACGGGTTAAATTATATTGTTTTAGATAATTATGATATAATATTAAAAGATCAGGAATGTATAAGTATTATAACAAAACCCAATAGTAAATAATTTTAAGACTATATAATATTTTTTTTTATTTTATGCTATTCAGATACTTACTGTATTCAATATGAATAGCATATTTACAATATTAATCTTATCTATATTTTGGACCTAATTTTTACATGTAACTATTAGCCGTAATGCAGGCTATATGTTTGACATTACAGCAAATAATATGTTTCGAATATAGTAAATACTATTTGGGACACTGCCTAATACCAAAATAATAGGTTTGGGTAGAATCACTAACTGACACAGTAAATACAGTGCTCGGGCCCAGCGTTATTTTAAATAACGGCACTTTCAGAAAATCTAACGCTAAGCATAATTGTAAATGTATTACATTTAAATGTATTACTGTGACAATTTTATTAATAACATTGTAATTATATTGGCTAAATAAATAGGCTGAGAAAACTGACTTAAAAATACTAGTATGAATAAACTTTCATTTATTAGAAAGATAAAAAGAGTTAATAAAATTTTTTATTTTTGTCTAATACATGTATATGCATATAATAACCTACGCATTTACATCATTCTAAAAACCTAAGTTCTAAATATGAACGATCATTGCTGTGTAAAAAATTTTAAATTACTGCTATCTTTTCATTTACGATAATATTAAACGATTTCTCTTACTGCAATTTTTAATTGCAAGTAATTTTAAAATATATTGAATGATAGTTTAATGGCACGAAATTTATCTGAAAATGATCCATTGCGATAGTTATTCGGCTAGTTTATGATTATGCAATACTATATATCAGATATATAAAGTATATATATGGATCGAATGATTTTTTTTGGTTTTGTTTTTTTTTTTTAACACGAAAATTGAGCAAATTATTAAAGATTATGACTTGTTTCAAAGATGTCACATTTTCTGAGTTCTCCCGTTGCCAGCTCAAAATTATATCTTGGCCTATAAGCTGAAATCATAAAGGTACTTTTGGAAAAGATATTACCAAGTTTTATAAGGGATTCAACGTAAATAAACTGTAGTAACAATGATTATGGTTTAATAAGAAATATAATAAAAAATCAGATGGACTCAAAGTAAAGAATTCATCAAATTTATTTACATGTAGCATTGTAATTTATTACACAATTGTTTATGACAAAAATTTCATTAATGATAATTAATTGTTGCTAAATGAATAAACTGTGAAAAATAAATAATATAATACAGATTTACAGAATTTTTCAAAGAAAAGGCAACAATAGCAATACAGAAAGCAAATAAAATAATTAAAACAGGATAAATATTAATCGATAATTAAAACAGATAAATGTTAATTGATAATTCACAGAATAAATATCTTTCTATTTTTATACACGCAATTAAATCGACTAATCGGAAGAATCATCAATTTGGTGACCAGGACTTACTTCACCATCACTTTTTCTTCTAAAAGAAACACTTTTACTTAGCATGGTCACTTTCTTGACCATACCCTTAACAACGTTACTGGCATTACTAGTGGTACCGGTAGTAGATCCTTCATCAGAATGAGAATGTCTAGCCTTACGATATAACAATTTAGCCATATCTTTATATCCACAGTCGGTAGCTATTCTCACAGCCCATTTGTTACCACAATTCACATCTGCACCACTCTGTATCAAAAGCCTTGTGAGTTCCCAGTCATGATTAGTAACACATAATGCCAAAGGTCGTCCATCGTCAGCATTAGGATCAGCACCTGAATCCAAGAATAAACGAATAATTTTCTTCCTCGCCTCCCTATTACCTTCCTCACTAATATAATTTTGAAAGTAACATTGAATACTAAATTCTAAAAAGGATGTAGCACCATAAATTGAAGGATCATCTGTATGATTTGATGGAGATATATTTATAGCCGCACCATTGTCAATTATAATCTTTGCAGATTCGACATCAGCCTTTTCAATGCATAAACGAAGATATAAAGGGTTATTTTTTTGAATGGTTCCGATACCTTGTTGAAAAGCCCATGCAATACCAGCAGTATATTGTCGATCTACACTCTCCTCTAAAATATCTAGGATATGTTGCTGATTAATAGCTACGATTGAAGCGACATCAAGTCGTTCATGAAGAACAATTGCAAATGCCAATTCAGTACTTGTAAAAAAATCCTTTGTAAAAGCAAGTTGTTCTAAAAATATTTCTGATCCCTTTGCAGCGATAACCAAAGGTGAAAAATAATCTTTTTGTAACTTATGGTCAACATTGATACCTTCTTTTGTTCGTTGGATATCTTTAGAAGTATGATATTCAATATATTTTTTCATATTTAATCCACGAGAAATTAGGAAAGGGATTAATTGATCATTTTCATTATGCAGGAATGCTACATCCACTAATTTTGTTACACTATCATCTAACGAAGAAGCAAGTGGTTTATTACATAACCTTTGCAAATCAATAATTTGCATTAAAATGTTGAATGGAGTCATTGTTTCAACCGCCTTGCAGAGTTCGGAATAAGTAGGTAAAAATGCATCTGGAAGTTTTGGATGAAGCCATTTACGAAGCCAACGTCGTTTAAAACTTGGTGAATTTAATACAATTGTATGAAGTTGTCGACAAACAGAAGAAACAATATAAGGATTTGGAAGAAATACTAATATAGATTCTAAAATTTCTGGAATAATAGTCTGTAAAGTCGGTGGAAAAGTGAGATGTGTATTTTTTTGATGAATGGACATCTGTTCTAATTTATTTTCTCTAGTTTGTTGAATTTTTTTTTGAGCAGAGTATAATATATTTTTGGATTTTCCTGTGAACAATTTCTTTTTGCTTATATATCATACGTAAATATGTACAACATACTTATTTGGTTTTGTTTTAATTTTATTTAATTTAATATATTTATTATTCAATCAAAATTTGTGAAACACCGATCAATATCGTTTTTGTGCTTTTTTTATACTATATACTGCAGGTCATAAACGAACCAACCGTATATAATTAATTAATAATAAAATAAAATAAATCAAATTCCGGTAAAATATCTAAAAATGTTTCTTCTTACTTTCCTAACTCTCTTAGCATCATTATGAAATATACATATATATATATATTAATTTCAAACGTATAGATTGATTATCAAAGGTTTAGATGATTCACGATGTTTAACGTGTTTAAATTAATCCTATAGTTAAACTTACCAATGTTTTGTTCCTAATTTCTTATTAATAGTAACCCATCTTTTGTGTAATGTTTTTAAAAAGGTAGTTTGTAACATTTTTATTTTTTGGTTGGTAACACCTGTCAATTGTTTTAGTCATTATGGAATTTCATACTTACATATATAAAAGTTGAATTGATCGTAAATTAGGCATCATAATTAAATTTTGTTATCAAAAAATACCTCCCGTCGAAACATTCACCGGATATTCCGAAAGGTGTAGATCGTTTATCATCAAATTTATAATACTTTTTCATTTTTTTGTCAGACAAATTAATCAGAATAAAGATTAACTATATATAGATATCTATATTTAGATTTGTTATAAAAGAATTTTTTCATTCATCTGGCAAATTTCAAAAGGACATTGCTAGAAAAAAAGCCGATTCATCACTGCACAATTTTACGTACTGTACTAATCAGTTATTTTAGTCTAGCGATTCTTGCTATATATTTAATAGCAGAAACAAATGGGGCATATCATTTAGCGAACTCCCGCAAACCTCACATAAATCATAGGATATATAACATTATCGTTATTAAAGCACAAAGGCGCGTACTTTCTTTTAAACTTATAAAGAAATTTAGTGCAACAAAAGAGTGACTTAGCAAATTATGATTCAAATACGTTATCGATAAATGAATACGTATAGCAAAAACAGGCACTATTAGGTGATAGTATTCCAATTAAGCCCTACCAAAATCCGCCAATTACGGGCAGGGCCGGACTTGGGCGTAATTTGGGCCTACTTTTTGAGCCCGTCAATATTTGGGTCGGGCCCCGCTAAAATATCGGTCCGGGTTTATCTAGAGTGGTGTGTAAACAATAATCTTGCATTTGATTACATAGTAATACAGATTTTATACATTACATCGAAAAGTGTTTTTTTGCACGCATTATTATACTTGAAATGGGTATGCACCCAGAATTGGCAGTTAATATTGTATTAAAAGGTCATTTTAAGCAATTGAGTTTGTGCTGTTTAGTGCTTGCCGGTGGTTTCTTGCCTGCATAATGCAGGCTGGTCATTAACATGAACATGCGAACATGCGATATTGATATCCAGCAATTATAATAGGTTCTTTTGGGAGGGTTGCGAATTGAGAATGTTAAAACTGAATTGGCAACAGTTGTAGGAATGTCATTTAAAATCAGACTCACCTTCTGTAATCTTAATTAAGCGAAATTTTTACCAGTGTATCTCTTAGGTGGGTTCAAATCACATCCGGATTGCTTTTCATAACCTACATGGAGTACTCATAATCCACCTGCTAGGTGATCCAGATGGTTTTTTGCTTTTTTTGATAGATACAATATAAAACGTTGAAAAATCATAATATTGTAGAAGAATATATTAAAAGTATAGGAAACAGAATGTATAGTCAACTCCCTCTAAGTGCAATTCGTCGGGACCAATGGGTTATCTTGCATATAGAGAGAAGTTGCATTTAGAGAAAAATCCTCCAAATCGAATATTTTAGCATGTGATATTATTTATAATTGTAATTGGTCAAATTGATATATGTGTATACAGTCAACTCTCCTAAGTTGCAAGTTGATGGGCCAGAGAAATATCTTACATTTAGAGAGAACTTACAATTAAAGAAAACTAATTTAATATTTAATTAATTTTCTCTAAATGCAATGTAATAAGTAAAAACAATAAAAATCAAGCACATAAAAAAAAAAAAAACTGTAATTAAATAAATTAATTTAATTGGTTAATAAAATATCTTGCAATTAGAGAGAATAATTTTATATATGCTGGCTAATAAAAACTTGCACTTACAGAATAAAGAATTGCATTTATTTTATAAGTCCCAACTTGGGCCAACACTATTTTATTGCCTTTAGAGGGAACTTGCACTAGAGGACGTGCACTTAGAAGGAGTTGACTGTATAATATACTGAAGAATAAATTTTTTAACCTAAATTTTATTAGTTAATACTAAATGTTTAATGCCGTAAAAAAAAAAAAAGATAGTCATTAAATTTATAACACTAAAATATTAATAGACCGTAATATGATATATAATTGAAAGTACTGTACATATACGAGATCCCGAACTGATAAATTTTATGCATAGCAAGCTCAAATTATTTTTCCTTAACAAGAAAACCTTACCTCGTGTGCTGTACAGCTATTCTAATTGGCAAATTGATGCTGGACAGCTGAATAGTCCTAATGTTAAGTTTGACTCGGTTTGGGTTATATATCTGGCCTATTTCTTACTATTATAAATTAACAGGTCTAATCGGGCAGATCTGAATTTAAATAAGCCCAGTTCGGGCCTACTACTCATGGCTTTTTTTTTTCGGGACTGGGCTTGGGCTCAAAAATATGGTTTGGGCTTAGTTTTAGGTAGTGTTCCTATGAACCTGAACTGAACTGAACTGAACTTAGGTCAAGTTCAGGTTCAGGTTCAGGTTCAGTATTGAACCTGAACCTAAACATTTATTAAAACATGTTCAGGTTCAGGTTCAGTATTGAACTTTTAGGGCTGGTTTGGTTCAGGTTCAGTTCAGGTTCAGTTTATAAGTTCATGAATATGTTCAGGTCAGTCTGATGTTCATATGAACTAGTAATTCTAGGTTTGGGTCCAGGTTTGGTCTGGTCCAGACCAGACTCAATTCTAAATTTTATTATTAAACTTTATACTAAACTCAAACTCAATCATAAGTTTGGTCGGGCTAGTCCAAATTTTGTAAACTAGTTTGAATCTAAATAAAAATATGTGTATTTTTTGATACTGAGCAAGTTTACTTAGAGTGAGAAGTATAAATCAGTTAGTAAAATTTAGAGAATCATAGCATTTTGTATAATTTATTAATAAAATTATACAAATTTCTATGATTCTCTAAATTTCACTAATTGATCATAACTTCTTGCACTAAGTAAACTTGTTAAGCATATCAAATCAGCATATTTTATTTTACTTTTCTTAAATTTGAAGAAAAGATGCTTAATTTTGAAAATTTTCATCAAAAATTCAAAATTAAACATCTTTGACACAAATTTTAAGAAAATAAATTGTTTAACAATCTCTTGGATTGGTTTCAAAATACTATTTGGTCTTCTCGAAATATCTCTCAACATCAATAGGAACATGCTCACAATATAACTTCAAAAACAAAAAAACGAAAATATTTTTTTCCAAGTACACCCTATACAACAATTATATCATAATCAAATATATCTCATATAGATTTCTCCTCTTTTATAGAAAAATGGTTTCTACAAGGTTTTTCTCTAATAAACTGTATACAATAATGTAATAGCATATGCCAGAGGTCTCCTCCAACCTATTCTAGCTAGTCAATTAATTTGAAACAATTAATCATAGCACATATAGATAATAGGGAGTATAATATCACATTGGGTGCCTGTTTACAGTAATACAAATGTAGTTTTGAAATCTTTAAATGTAAATGCATTATTCTTTTTACTTAGATAAAGTTTCAACTATGGCATTTTAATATAAAAAAAAAAATAAAAATAAAATAAAATATACTGATATGATGTATTTTTTGGTGCTAAACAAGTTTACTTATATCAAGAAGTTGTGATCAATTAGTAAAATTTAGAGAATTATAGAAATTTGTATAATTTTATTAATAAAATTATACAAATTTTTATGATTTTCTAAATTTTACTAATTGATCCTAACTTTGTAATTTAGATAAACATAAGCATATATTATAAACCTGAACATGTTCATGAACCTTGAACTGAACCTGAACTAAACTTTTTTTAAGTTCAGGTTCAGGTTCATATTCAATAATTTTAAATTTAGATTTAGTCAGTATTGAATTTTTAGAGCAGGTTCAAGTTCAGGTTCATTGACCTGAACCTGAACCTCTATTGAACTGAACTGAACTTCGGAACTCTACTGTATTAGCTCTATATGTGTGCTAAATATTCTTCAAAATCTCATTACTATAAAAAGTTGATGCATTTTAAAAATTAATTTTTTTTTTAACTAGTGGTCCTGCCTTTATTACTAAGAATAGATATTTTATGCCTAAGTTTACATTTATATTACTAAATATATTGAACTTTCCTAAATCTAATAAAGGCTCACTCGACTTCATCGAAGCCCAGATGCAACTGCCATGACAGCCGTTTCCCTCTTTTTAAAGCCCTCAACTTACTGAGAGTAGTTTAAACATCAACAGATAGAGGCTGTTAGCCTTGTCAAAACCGATTAGCTATTATTGTTTTTATTCTTTTAATATACTGGCTTTATAAGAAATGACCAAGCCGGTCTACTAAAGTTGGTGATAAAGTTCTTTATCATATCCTTTACGATGCCTAAGATGTTTCTCTTCTTTTCTTTTCCTTTCTCTTTCTGTGAAGATTCTCCAGTGCCTAACGACTCATTCTCTTTGTCTTCCTCTATACAGGTTTCTTTTCTTTTTTTACTTTCAGGATTTTTTCTTCTTTTTTCTTGCTTTTCTCTTTTTTGGTTTCGTAAAATACCATTCATCTTTTCCTATTTGTTGAAGACTTCGTATCTGAAGCACCAGATTCGTTTATAAAATATCTTCCAAAAGCTACACACTAGGAAGTGTAGAATTTGTTTTCTTAATTTCAGCTTTTCACAGATTATATGTTCTATTTTCTTTTCGACTTCTTTTGGGATGTACCCTCTAATTAAAGCAACTTGTCTTCCTTCTTTTTTCTCCTTTTTTCTCGTTAGTACTCCTAAAAAGTGCTTCATCCTATATTGTTTCGTCTACCGTTTTAAGATCTTCCTTTCTTTTTATCTTAGCTAGTATTGTTAGTCGAAATTGTTTTGAGCTATGTAGAAATATTTTGACTTTCGACATTTAGCATGTCAAAATTATAAATTATTGTCAAAATTCTAAATTAATATCAAAATACTAAATTAATGTCGAAATGCCTAATAGTGTCGAAAAGCCTAAATAGTGTCGAAATGTCTAAATAGTGCGAAATTCTAAATTAATTCCAAAATATTAAATTAATGTCGAAATGGCTAAATAGTGTCGAAATGCCCAAATAGTATCGAAATGTCTAAATAGTGTTGAAATGTCCATCTAAATAGTGTTTAAATATTGAAATATCGTCAAAATGTCTATATTTTATTTATACATTTAGTCATACGTATATGTAATGATGTGAGTTGGTAGCTACCGGAGGAATTTACCACTGGTATCTACCAGTAGATAATGGTAAATACCGTTAGGCAGTGTTGTCACTTGGACACTTTTTAGACATTTTGAACATTTTTTCAAATTAAAATTACTTAAAATTTTATTAAGACAATCTATTTTAATTTTTTCACCAATGAGTCTAGCACCTAAAAAAATATATAATTATATATTTTTTTAAATTACTTTATTAATTAGTTAAATATGGGACATAGGCTTGGACGATTTTGGACAATCTTGGACGTTGGACAAAAAACATAGTATGGACATGTCCAAGACACTACTGCCGTTAGGTAAATTATATACCTGGTAGATACCAATAAAATAATAGAAAAAATTTTAAAATTATATAATTAATAATTAATTATAGATTTTAACTAATTTTCACCCTAGGTGATATCATCTATGTCGGGTGAAGATCGTTGTTTATATGATCACAACCGGTTACACAATTAGATCTCTATAAGTATTTTTTTTTTTTGTGTTTCTTTTCTTACTGTATTTTTTTTCACTTGTTCTTTTTTACTTTTTTTTATTCGCTTTGCTTTGTACTAATGCCTTTTATTTATTTTTTTTTCAGTAACAGTTTCGTCGTTGGTGTCGTTGTTTGACGCGTCTCTTATCGTTCATATTGGTAATTTTCATTGCCAGTGTCGCTTTTTTCGCTTTCGTCGTGATGTCGTCGATTTCGGTGACTTCTTCCTTCATCGTTTGGTGTCTTATTTGGCACTTCTTTTTTCGTTGTTGGTCGCGATTCATTTGCTTTGGTGTCATTATTTGGCATTTCCTTCTCTATTTTGGTGCCGTCCTGTTGTCCATTTCGGTGACTCTTTGTTGCTAGTGTCATTATTTGACTTTCTTTTCTATTGTTTTACCTGGGCATTATGTTT
>QKWP01000392.1:250918-331680 GCA_003550325.1 Gigaspora rosea | reverse complement strand
TGAAAATTGAAATTTTAAATGTAAATTTTAAATTTATATATAGAATTTCAATTTTCAAAATACATCAACTCTTTACAGTGATGAGATTTTGAAAAGATATTTGGTATACATATAGAGCTAATATAGCTCTACAAAGTTACCTAGTTAGATTTTTTTAAAACCTCTTAGATAAGAAGTTATAGCCATTTAAACAATTGTAATACTGTTAAAATGCTTTGTGTAAATATTGAGTATAGGCTTTCAGCACCATATCATTTATCTACTATCCTAAATTAGATAAAAATACTACTACTACAAGTTCAAGATTTTTCATTTATCAAAGAAGTACATTTCTATTTATTCAATAATAGCATTAAGAAATATCCAAGTTTATTCTTTAAGAATTACAATAAAAGTTATAATATTGCAAATGAGGAGAATGACTAGATGCACTTAAGAATAAATATTAGATAATTAAATAAATCTCAACTTCAAAACAGTTAATAGAGACATTTAATAGAATTTTGAAAAAGACTATATTGTTGGTTATTCTAATTTTATTTATAAGTGAGTTGAAAGGCTTTTATTAATTATGGAAATAAAGATTCTTTAGGTTTTAATTATATTATAATGAAAAATCTCTTAATGAAAAATATAAAAAGAATTTTTTTAAAAAAAAACAGTAAAATCATTACTCCAATGGCATACTATATATCAAATTTTCAGATATCTAGTTGCTGATGAATTATATTATGGGATTCTTTCAAATTATAATTAGCATTGGTTCTTATAGAGGCTTAAAAATGATCCAAATGTTTTTTCATTTTTTTTTCACTATAAATATTAAGTCAAAAGATCTAATAGGTTTGCAATGCCATGCCTATATACAATATTTAGCCTGAATAAAATACAAACAGTACTAATATAGAAAAACATTGTTATCACTATCCAATTTCAATATGAATAATAATACATTGGACTTCAACTAAGCAGTATATTGATATTTATTTATCTTTGCAATTTTAATATTATATTATATATTATATGAAGTGTTTTTATTCTGAACAAATGCATTTATTAGTGCATATTCATCACTAATGTAAAATTTATTTTGGAATTTCTTGTTAATAGTAATTAAAGTAAACATTGTTTTAATACAAAAATTTTTTATTAGAGAATTTTTACTATTTATAAATGTAATATCCTGTTAATTCATTATATTACTACTAGATATAATAATTTTAAGATATAAACTAGAATTTAGAACATATTTTTTTAGTAAATAAGTTATGTAAAATAAAATAAATTTATTTTTCTATGCTGGGCCTGATATCATTAGCATTTGCTTTAACTATTAAAGAATTAGGCTTTATGTATTTTTCACCTCTATATACCAAAGTTTAATCTAAAATTACAGAGCATTTGCAATTATGATAAATATTTAACCTCAAATTTATGATTTATATGCAGTGCAGAATATCAAAAAAGTTGTAATTAATTTTGAGAGTGAACTGCTTTCAGCTAAAGCAAATACTAACTGCAAACTAAAAATTCTCAAATATAAAGCTTTCTCAATCAAGTAGTTGAGTTAACTTGTTCTCAAAATAAAAATCACTATTAATGAACTAAGAATTGTACTATCAACTAAATACTAGATTTATTTTATTTCTTTCAATACAATCTTATTTTAATTTCCTAAAATCTTCTATTTTATTTATCTACATTAAAAAATTCAATAATTACCTCTTTTTACAATAGATCACAGCATTGGCTGCAATTGTTCTCATGTTCAGGAAATTTTTATAATAAATTCTATTTCAAGCTATGGAACTATAATATTAGTTTTACAGGTATAGTATCTAATATATTATTTTATTACAAATAGAGCTTAATACTATTCAAGTAAGTATATTTACCTCCCTAATATTCTTTTTGAAGTATCTAATTCAATTTGCTTTTTATTGAAGATATATATTTTTATTATATACAGTCAACTCTCTTTATTCTGTCAAAAATGTTCTTTAAGGATTTTTATATATAAAAAATTTTTAGGTTCAATTCTCAAAGAGTTATTTGAATTAGAAAGAATTTAATAGTGTTCAGATTAGAGAGATTTAGATTAGTAAGAGGTGACTGTATAATGAGATAACAAAGTAATTATAATAATAAATAATATAAATATAATTACAATTTTTGAAATAGCATATCAGCTGATTTGATTTTTTGGGCCTTTTTTTGATAAACTATTACATGAAAATTTGCTTCTAAGTGACGTTGAAAAACTAACAAACGAAGCACTTATTACAACTAACAAAAGAGCTTCTTTGATGTCTAGACAAGTTAAAAAACAAATAAAACTTAATAAAAGAGCTAAGCTGTAGAAAGAAGTGCTTTTACCATTTGTTAAAATATTCAGGTGTTTTAGAAAAGGAATGATGGGTTTATGATGGGTTGACAACTTCAAGGATAAACTCAAAAGCAAAATTTTAAAAAAATAACCTTTTTAACACATATTTGGCTTATAATTAAATATATAAGTACCATAATTTTCTATGTATTTAATTATAAATACAAGATTAGTTAAAATGCTGTTCTTATGAAAATTTGTACTGTAATAAATTTTAAGTACGAAATTTCTTTGATAATCCTCAATCATGATTGGTTGATTTTGGGGTTGAAACACATTGGCTAATATGGCTAATATCAATTAAAGTCATAACAGTTCTACAAATGAAATTGATCTCAATGACTTTGGTGATACCAAGGATTTTGAAAATTGTAAAATCTCAGATCTGTATAATGTCTGAAATGAAATTTTTTGATCCCTTTAATTTAGAGCTGCGAATAGAGTATTAATTGTTAAAAAAAAATTATAATTTCTTTTTTATTTCTACACTTCTAAATATTTCTAATCAGCAGAACTTATTAAATTTCTATTTTCTTGGTTATAACAATCCCAAACTTTTCAAATTTTTACTGATTTAATCATCAAAAGAGACATTAGCAATTATAGATGCCTGACAGAACTGACTAAACCTGATGAAACCATAGATTTATCAGGTTAGGTTTTATTAGTTTCATCAGAACCCTGGACATCTAGTATAGGATTTATACTTTATACATTTAGCAAA
Source organism: Gigaspora rosea (assembly GCA_003550325.1). Taxonomy (NCBI): domain Eukaryota; kingdom Fungi; phylum Glomeromycota; class Glomeromycetes; order Diversisporales; family Gigasporaceae; genus Gigaspora; species Gigaspora rosea. The sequence goes on along the minus strand of QKWP01000392.1, from coordinate 328,570 downwards.
ATCCCCAAAATTTGAAAAAGCAAAAAAAAGTTTTTTGCAATTATCTTGGCATTCAGTGGTCCAATTTGTATAAGCTTTTTTTAAAAAATAAAGCTTTTAGTGAGGCATATCTAACAAAAAAAGTTCATTCAATTCTGATTACTGGATCAAAAAATATTTAAGTAAATATAGTTTTATCATTTTTAGCAAATTAGGTCAAAATTGGCCAAAATCCAGTTATGACCTATATGAGAGATATCTGGGTCCTGTTTTGTTAGGTATTATTATAGCTGTCCATTCAGCCTTTCTATTTCTTGAGCATAAGAAATCTTAAGTATATACTCAAGATATATATTTGCATTATTTCAAAAAATTTAAAATCTGGGCATTCAAAGTGTACTAGTTTTATATTTATATCTTCTTGCATAATATCATTAAGATTAACTTCATAAGTTTTATTTGCAGATAACAGATAATGACTTCACAAAAAACATCAACCAAATCTTGCAAGTTCCTGATGCTGCTGTTCTTTTTGTTGTGGCTTTAATCTTCAAATCTTGCAATTATCAAATAGACAGCCCTGCATTTAAACCCTACACAGCTAGAATGACTTGTAAAGCCTGAATTAGAGTATTGATCCTATAATTTTGTTTGCAATTTAAGTACATATGTTAGAATTTCTTATACCAAGACCCTAAATTCGTAGCATCCATTTCTTTGTGCTCATAACAGTCAATAAGCATCAACACATTTTTTCATAATATTCTCTCTCTAAATATTCTATGTATTTAGACTGTGCAATGCATAGCATTAAGTGTCCAGATTTTAAAACTAATTGATTATTGTGTAATCAATAAGCATCATAGAACCAAATAGACAGAATCACTATCATAAAAACATAATCTTTTTTACTTCGCTCTGGACAAATAATCCATCAATAAAAATAGGCATCAAGTTTGTGTTATCTGCTTCTTTGTTTTCTTGCAGATTTCATTATTATAATTCACTGGAAATATAAAATTTTTACATAAAAAAAGATCTCATTAATTATATTTGGCTATGTATTATCACAGTCTGCAAGGAAAGTGTGTGGACCCAATTATCATTTTTATATTATTAAGCTAATAATTAATTTTTACCTGCCTTTCTCTCTAAAATTAGTTGCACTATAGGAATAACTTGTTTGCTATTATTATCTCTTATTATTATAGTGATGAGATGAATGCTAGGTTAGGCCAATTTGATTTGTAGTTCATTTTCAAAAGAATGGAATGAGATAATCTGTAACAATATAAAAATTTCTAATATTTTTTATATGAGAGAGAGGGGAAAGGAGAGGAGGAAATAATATAAGCTATCGAATCAAGTTGGTCTCATGTTGTTCCATGAGTTAGTTGTGTTTAGGAAATCAGTTTTATAGAAAAAATGTGTTGCAAACGAAAACATGTTAGATTTGACTAAGCATGCAGCAGGATTCTAGGATTGCCTACACTATTTCAAAGCTATAGCAATTAAATACAAAATACAACTACAAAAATTCACACTACTTGGATTGTTGGAACAAATTGGGTGCGATTTAGTAATAGATAGTAATACTTTATGTATTTAATTTACAGCACTTTATAAAATTTATAATAATTTTTAGAATGAACTTTATAGTATGATAGTGAATCCACTTTTACATGATGCAAAATGCACAATCACCAATCATGAGGTTCTTCACTGCTCATGGTAGCTATAGAGACTAATCGCAACATGAGACCCTTACAGCCATAGAGCTGAATTACAATGAGAGATCCTTGTACTATTATTTTAGTTGTGTACTCTATAAAAAAAAGTTAAAATCTTATTCAGATTTTGTTTAATTATTATTTATAAAATGAGCATTTTCCATAATAAAAATCTGAACAAAATCTGAATAGAATTTTATAGGAGATCAATCACCAAATATAAGGTTTTTGCATTGCCTGCTACAACCATAGAGATAATCAGAACATGAGGTCCTTGCATTGCTATTGCAGCTATGGACTCTAATCACAAACATGAGATCCTTGTACTGCATAATACAATATCAGATATAGTACACTCATCTCTAACTCCCTTTAAGCAACTCAAGCACCTAGTTTTTAAAGAAATTTTTTTATAAAACTTTATTTAATTTTTTAATATAATATTCTTTAAATTTGTATTTTGTTTTTAAATGATAAATTATTATAAATAACTATATTATATATAAATTTATATAAAGTTAAAATTCTTCTATTTTTATAAAATCAGAGAAAATAATTAAAGTTTTAAATTTTAAAAATTTTTTAAATATATTTGATCCCCCAAATTATTTTTATAAATTTTATTTGAGGTTTATAAATATAAAAAATTAAATTTTCAAAAAAAATTGTTTAAAGTTGTTTTAATGCTTATATTTATGTATATTGAGAATATTATTAATATAATATAAATCTTTAATATTGAATAGCTTTTGATCTACTTATTGATTTTTGGATGATTTAACTACTAAAGTGGTCGTCTCAATGAGACGATTCCAATGAGCCTAAAATCGTTAAAATCCGATCACAGGATCCTAAGATCGATAAATATTTGTAATATAAATAAAACATAATCGATCTTGGGATGATGTGATCGAATTTTAGCGATTTTAGCCTCATTAGAATCGTCTCATTTAGACGATTATTTTGGTAGTTAAATCATCTGAAATGGATCAGCAGATCTAAAGTTATTCACTGTTGAATATTTTTAATATTTTTGATAAAATTTATATATAGGAGAAAATACAATCTTTAGTTAGTAAAAATTTTTGATATGACAAATTTTAAAATTGATACTTTACCAAAGTATTGTATAAAGCTAACTGAGTTAATTTAAATATTTTTTAGGGGGACCTCTCCTATCTACTTTTTAACAATCATGTAAAAAATAAATTTTGCGGGCAAATTTGCCTGCAAAACAGACGACGAGATAAAGATTGGTATTTTCACATGCCTTAATGGTAACATTTTTCAATAAAAAAAATATTGTCGCAATTCGTATGTCTATGATCAATCGATTTATCCCATCAATCAGGATTATATCCATTTAAATTTGACTATGTCTTTAACCTTTACAACTGAATAATATTTGTTTGCTTATTGCACAAATTCCAAAATGAAGCGTGAGTAAAATCCATGAAATAATTTCAGTGCTTGTGCTTCATTAATAATTGTCGAAAATAGTTCCGTTGTTTTGGGTGGCAAAGCTTGTTTTGAAACCACCTGAGTTGGGAGAATTATAATTGCCGAAAATGATATCGTTGTCAAAACTTCACGAGGTGGAAAGAATTACTTATATTGTTGATTTATTTGGAAATAGAAGCCTTTTACTTATATTATCACATAGATTTTGTTCTAGCATTCGTTGACATGTAGATATAGTAAATGACTATATAATATTCTTATATAAAATCTTATAATAAAGGTTATATATTTTAAATTGTTATTACATATCATTATAAATTTAATTTAGGATTTAGATGGTTTTCATTGCAGCATTAGAAAATCATGAAGAACTATTAATTTTGATCCCATGGCTATTTCGTGCTTTCTATTTGAAATGGCTAAATATCACGTCTTCGGTTGCATTTTTTTAATTAATATATCCCAAAAAGCATTATAATAATAACTTTCAAGAATTGCAAAAATGGAGCAATAACAATGTATTATAGCATCCAAAAAAATATCCTTATAACTGAAAATTTTATATCAAGAAAATGCGATAATATAATTTACTAAACGATAAAATTCATAAAATCCTGATATATCAACTTGGCCCCTCGAAACTTGTTTAATGAAAACATTTTTAACTATGAGGACTAAATAAATTTAATCGTTAAAAAGTTCAAGAAAATTATTTGAAAACTTTTCAAAAATTTTATTGCTACGTTTTTTTAATATATATCCAGTTCAATGCATAGCAGAAAACATTTAATGTTTCGTTAACGTGAAACAAAATTTTTATGGTTGTATCATAAATATAATCTTAACATAAATTTCCATCTGTATATCAAAATTAGGGGGTTTTTCACTCCATTCTTAATGCTCTAATTTAACAGGAAAAAATCACATACGTTATGAGAGGTTCGAGGTATTATCTGATCCATTTTTTCTCGAAGAATTTATTGTTATTTTTTTGCTATTTCCTGTTCCATAAGAAATCTGACTTTAAAATAGTTCAAAATTACGTTTGAATAATATTATATGAAAGTTGAATACGAGTCCTAAATTATTTATCTGATTGTATGTTTTAACCATTATAAAAAAAGCTTAACAAAATTAAAATAAACAGTTCGAGATTTAGGTCTCCCAGGTCTTGATTGCGAACTGAAGCTTTGAAACAAGACAAGACAGTCGATCAAAATAAATGATTCGTATCTAGTAGTCTTTTTAGACGATTTCTATCCATATTAAAATATACAACATTATATTACAATAATACGAAACGAAGCTGACGGAACGTGCGAAACTAGTTTCTTTCATCTTTAATAATTAAATGTATAAATGACAATATGACGGCTTTTGACAACCTAAGAACAGATATTTATACAAAAAACTGGTTTATTTAGTTTATGGAAATCATATTTTTAACAAAATTATATTATAATTATTTAAACACATAATTGATTAGATGTTTTCAAGAGTTTAAAAATAACGATATAAAAATTAAGTGCTTGATTTCGAATTTAATAACCTGCCTTTTTTCTAATAGCTATGGATAAAATGGGCTGAATGCTACAAAAGAGAGGAAAATCGACCAATTTTCAAAAAAAAAATTTTTTACACATATCAATTTAAAATAAGATCAGGGTCATTTATACTTAAAACACAAAATCAGTTGTATTAATAAAATTTTGTGTAGCCCTTTAAAGTTTGTATTTTCTTATGATTTATTATAAAATTTGTAGATCTGAAGTTCGATTTGAAATTTGTTTTATACAGAAAAACATAGATTCGAAAAAACTTCTACTTCCAAAATAAGATGCATTTCTGTGTTTAGTAATAATAGCAGCGTCTACATAAATGAAATTCAAGTCATAATTTTGGCATTATGAAAATTGTTTCTATTAAACTTTTTATTTTTAAGTCTTATTTCTGGCAGCCAGAACTTTACATTTGATAAACTTAAGCTATTATAAATTTAGCATATATAATTTCACTTCACCAACATATCATTTATGTATTCTTTAGTTATAGTTTATTAGTAATTGATAATTGGACATTTAGCGAAAACAACTAAATTTATTTTGCTATTACTCATAGTTACTTTACCAAGAATTTTAAAGTCCTTCCGCTCCAAACAAAAATAAACTTAATTAATCTACATATTTTATTCATTATCTTTTTATGATATAACTAACAATAAAATAAACTATATATTACGAAAATATTTAAAATTAACAGTAAAATATTGTATTATTTAAGTTTTATTTAAGTGCTGTCAAATTATAAGAACTTTCGTCGAAACTTATTCATTTATAACTTTGAACATTCATCCAATAAAAAATATGATATCTCAAGAGAATTATATGTGCATGCATTTCTAATTCGTTTTTCATATGAAGTTTGGGAATTCCGGCATTGATTACAATAAAAAAAGTAGTAAATTATGAGCCTGAACCACCACCAAAAAATCAGACACAATTAGTATGACTATAAATTGCATATTCTAGCTTTTCACACGACTTAAAATTGAACTTTGAATAGTACAATTTTTCATGAAAAAATAAAGCTTTCATTGCAATTCATATGCTCACCGTAAATCGATTATGCCTTCCAATAGGATAATATTCACCAAGAATTTCGTCAGTGCCTTTAATTTTTGCAACTACAATAAGATTTGTTTGCTTATCGCATAAATTCCAAAATCAGGAGTAAAACCATCTTGGTTCCAGGAAAAAGTAATTTAAATAATAAGAATTATTTGTTGCAGAGTGCGCATTAGCCTTTTTATCAATCCATGAAATAATTTCAGCCGCGTGTGCTTCATTAATGATCGTTGAAAATGACTCGGCCGTTCAGTTTGGTAATGTTTGTGTTAAAACCACACGAAGTGGATGAATTACTGATGATATCTGTTAGTAAGATAGAAGTTTTTTTTATTATATAATCTCATAAATTACCGTCTAATATCCATCAATACGGTTGCAAATGATCAATTACATCGTCTTTATAAATTTGAAAATAACGAATATGAGGTAACCAATTTTGTAAAGTAGTCTTCATAGTTAAAAAATTATCATTAGACCAAATTTTAGGATCAGATGGTATTCCAGGATTCTGTGCAATTCCACCATTTAATAACAGTTTCCAAATTTTTACTTCTTTCATCCAGTTTAATAACCGAGATTAACGCATTTTCTTCTTCTGATTCAAAAAATTTTTCTGGATGTTTTACTATAGTATCATTGCACCAATTTTGTAATTCTTGAAATTTATTATTTTGAAAGCTTTTTTGAAATACTTTAGAAAAATGTAATCGAAGCCATAGTTCATCGAATAAAAATTCACAAGTAGTAACCATGAGGTTAAAACCAAATGAAGTATCAAAATTTACTAATGAAACTACTCCACCATATATATACGTACCTTTAATTAAATTTATATTACAATTACATTGATACTTTAATATTTCAAGATATTTTAAACAATGTGGGATCTTTGCTTGGAAAATGACCTTCCGAGGCCATGTAGATTTTATAAACAAAATTTAAATTTGCCAGCTATCCAATGATCCGATTCACATAAACTTTTTTTTATACTGTAGAGACTAGCGAGCTTTACGAAATAAAAAAAAAAATCATTTAAATTAAACTATTAGATAGCTAATAATTTTGAATTTTATTCATAAAATCTATATAGCCTCGGAGGGTCATTTTCCTAGCAAAGATCCCATGTAAGATTATAGATAAGAATACGTATTAATTTTGTTATTTAGTGATATTAAATAGGATGATTGATTTTAAATTTATATACTGTACAACTAGTTTATCTAGTTGCAATCTTTAATAAAATAATAACATAGTTATGCATGACTTATATATAAAAATGTTGATTTGAATTTCTATGCCTAGTGATGACAATAGCATCTAACCAACATGAAAGTCAAGACATCGATTTTCATTATTGAAAAGTAATTACTATAGCTTAAACTATTATCTTTTGTTTTTTTGCTAATGATTTGACTTTGTTAAAGCTTTGTTAGCTTATCCTTCTGCCTTTTGTACTTTTTTGATCACAATTTTCGTGATGTTTCATTGAGTTTAACTTTTGCCTTTTTGCTCACATAAAAACAGAATTTCGCTTAATAACTACAAATTTTAACTTTAGTAATTTCAATTCTGCACCATATTAATTAGTCATAGTTTATTTGAATTGTTTATTTGTAATTGTTTTTTAGTAATAAAATTGATTTTTATACGTTTTCTTCTAGATTTAAAATATTTTGACAAATGTTCGAAACTTTGCCCTAAAAAATATAAGCCCAATTTAACTACGTCATATAATCAATATTTTTTAAATATAATTTTATGAAAATAAATATATCATTTAAGTTCTGTAACATGATACGAATTTTATGTTTTCATTAATGAAACTCATTTATTCAAAACTTTCTTGTATTTTAAATTCATGTCTTTTTACTAATCTTAAATATTTCGTATTCATCCACTGAAAAATAAGAACGCCCATCAGAATTGTATGTAGATGCATTTCTAATTCTTTTTTCATATGAAGCTAGACAATTCCAATATTGTTGATCAGAACTAAAAAAAATTAAGTCACAGGCGCTGGAACCACCACCAAAAGCTGGACCACATTCAGATCGACACCAAATTGCATTTTCTGATTTTTTCACACGACTTAAAATAGAATTTTGAATAGTACCATTTTTCAATGAAAAAATAAAGCTCTCATCGCAATTCATGTGTATACTACTAACAGTAATCGGTTTAACCCATCCAATAGGATTATATCCACCAAGAATTTCGTCAGTGCCTTTAATTTTTGCAACTACAACAATATTTATTTGTTTATCGCATAAATTCCAAAATGAAGCAGGAGTAAAACCATCTCTGGTTCCACGAAGAAGTAATTTAAATTCATATGGATAATTTGTTGCAGAGTATGCATCAGCCTTTTTATCAATCCATGAAATAATTTCAGCCGCGTGAGCTTCATTAATGATCGTTGAAAATGGTTCGGTCGTTCTGGGTGGTAATTTTTGTGTTAAAACTACACGAGGTGGAAGAATTACTGATGATATTGGTCTGTTCGGAGATAGAAGCCTTTTAATAATGTCATCCCATAAATTTTTATCTAGCATTTGTTGATATGGCTGTAAATAATCAATTACATCGTCACTAGATATTTGGAAATAACGGATATGAGGTAAACAATTTAGTAAAGTAGTCTTCATAGTTAAAAAATTATCATTAGACCAATTTCTAGGGTCAGGTGGCATGCCAGGATTTTGTGCAATTCCCCATTCAATAATATGCTTCAAAATTTTTACTTCCTCCATTTGTAAATCATCTCGTTTAATAACCGAGATTATCGTATTTTCTTGAATTGATGTAAAATCTTCTGATTCAAAAAACTTTTCTGGGTGTTTTACTATAATATTATTGCACCAATTTTGTAATTCTTGAAATTTATTATTTTGAAAGCTTTTTTGAAATACTTCAGAAAAATGTAATCGAAGCCATGAAGCGTTTGCTTCGATCAAATAAGTCTCGAGACGTTTGGCCAGTTCCTCGAATAAAAACTCACAAGTAATAACCATGAGGTTAAAAACAAACGAAGTATTAACGTTTTCTAATGAAACTACTCCACCGTATATATACCTTTTAATTAATTTGAAATTTACAATTACATTAATACTTTAGATATTTCAATATACAGTCTAACTTCTCTATAATCATACCGTCGGGATCATAGTGACTTTCTTGAACATGTGCTTATGTAGAGTTTGTGATTATATAGGGTTTTTATACTATATATTTATAATTATGAGAATACAAAAAGTATGTCATCATTTGGAACAAAAACCAAAGAACTGTATTTGCTGTTGGCTTTAAAATAAACGTGCTTATAAAGAGAATATTTATATGATGTTCTTATATGGAGAGTGACTATAGAGAAGTTCGACTGTATCTTAAACAATGTAAGATTATAAAAATAAGAATATTTATTAAAATAGTTACTTGATAATAATCTCAAATTGCTGAATAGTGATATGCTTTAGATTAATCGTTTTAATGTTATTCTTATCTCTGTCAGTGTTCGCCAATTCATTACGAAAATACAATGACCTAGATCTTAAAACTGCTGAATGTGCTCGAAATTTTTTAACATTTGGAGATTCTCCAACGTTAATTATTACGTTAAAATCTTCTTCATCATCAATGAGTTCAAGAAAGTTATTTGAAAGCTTTTCAAAAAATTTTAATGTCATTTTTTTTTTGATTACAAGCTAAAATGATCATCCGTAGTGGCAGAGATATTGTACGTATTTATGCATAGCCAAAGTGATACAAAGTTACGTTTTTGTTTTTATTGGATCACGACATGTTTGAGGATCGAGGTTAAGTACGTACGTACGTAGGTAAAATTGCTTGCTTTCCGACAGTTTTTTACAATGTTCAAGATAGATTTTTGGCACCCATTTCTGTATTTTATAACTTTTTATGTAAAATTGATCGATTAATCGATTACATCTCTCAAATAAGAAAGTGAAAAATGAGTTGGTAGTATTGGTCAGTTTTACGTTGGTAGAATTGTCCTTTTGTTAAACTACCTCATTATGTTTGTATAGACAAAGCTATAGAGCCAATTTTTTTTTAAAAAAAAAAGAGACTTTTGCCTTTTACCTTTTTTTTTAAAGAAAAAAAAAGAAAGTAGACTAAAAATTTTTCATTTTTAGTTAAAAAAAAGGCTCTAAAGCTTTGCTTGTAGAGACGTATTGATTGCCTCTGCGAAATTTCATTCGAAACCTTCGAACCGTTAAAATATTCAAAATTTTAAAATTATTACATTTAATTACTTCGTTATCTAAAAAATCATTAATAAGCTTTACTGTTTACTATATGACCACGCATAGTTTTGATTTTCATAGTACTATTCATATTCTGATAAAACATAATAAACAATCATTTACAGTTAAATTTTCAATCGTTTGGTATTTTCACACGCAACATTTTTCAATAAAAAAAAGCATTATCGCAATTCATATGTCTATGTTCAATCGATTTATCCGATCAAACAGGAAAATATCAATCAAAATTTCGACAAAGTCTTTGACCTTTACAATGCAATAATATTTGTTTGCTTATTGCACAAATTCCAAAATGAAGCGTTAGCAAAATCCATGAAATAATCTCAGTGCTTGTGCTTAACTAATAATTGTTGAAAATTGTTTTAGGTGGTAACGTTTGTTTTGAAACCACATGAAGTGGGAGAAAATTATAGATGCCAAAATGACGTCGTTGTTCTAAAACTTCACGAGGTGGAAAAAATTACTGATAATGTTGATTTTTTGGAAATAGAAGTCTTTTACTTATATTATCACATAGATTTTGTTCTAGTATTCGTTGACACGTTGTTATAGTAAATGACTATATAACAGATAATATTCTTATATAAACTCTCATAATAAAAGTTATATATTTTAAACTGTTAATAAATATCAGTATAAATTTAATTAAGGGATATAGATGGTTTTCATTGCAGCATTAGAAAATCATGATGAATTATTTAAGTTTGAACCCATGGCTATTGCGTGCTTTCTATTTTAAATGCCAAATTTCACGTCTTCGGTTGCATTTTTTCAATTAATACATCCCAAATAGCATTCTAATAATAACTTTCAAGAATTGCAAAAATGGTGCAAATATAGCATCCAAAAAAGATTCTTGTTAATCTAATTTACTAAACGACAAATGGAAAAAGTAAAATTTGAAATTTCATAAAATCCAGATATTTCCTTTTGGCCCTCGAAACTTGTTTAATGAAAACATTTTTAACTATGAGGGCTAAATAAAATTTAATCGTTAAAAAGTTAAGAAAATTATTTGAAAACTTTTCAAAAATTTTATTGCCATGTTTTTTTAATATATGTCAAGTTCAGCGCATAGCAGAAAACATTTAATGTTTCGTTAAAGTGAAACAAAAGTTTTTATGATTGTATCATAAATATAATCTTAATATATATTTCCATCTGTGAATGTCAAAATTAGGTTTTTGTTTCACTTCATTCTTAATGCTCTAATTTAACAAAAAAAAACATGCGTTATGAGAGGTTCGAGGTATTATCAGATCCATTTTTTCTCGAAGAATTTATTGTTATTTTTGCTATTACCTTTTTTCATAAGAAATCTGACATTAAAATAGTTCAAAATTACGGTTGAATAATATCATATGAAAGTTGAATACGAGTTCTAAACTTATTTATCTGATTGTATGTTTAACCATTATAAAAAAAGCTTAACAAAATTAATATAAACAGTTCGAGATTTAGGTCTCCCAGGACTTGATTGTGAACTGAAGCTTTGAACCAAGACAAGACAGTCGATCAAAATAAATGATTCGTATCTAGTAGTCTTTTTGGACGATTTTTCTATCCATATTAAAATGTACAACATTTTACAATAATAGAAACGAAGCTGATGGAACGTGCGAAACTTTGTATTTTCTTATGCTTTATTATAAAATTTGTAATGTAAAAATTGATCTGAAGATCGATTTGAAATTTGTTTTATACAGAAAAACATAGATTCGAAAAAACTTCTACTTTCAATATAAGATGCATTTCTGTGTTTAGTAATGATAACAGCGTCTACATAAATAAAATTCAAGTCATAATTTTGGCATTATGAAATTGTTTCTTTTAAACTTTTTATTTTTAAGTCTTATTTCTGGCCAGCCACATTTGATAAACTTATGCTATTATAAATTTAGCATATATAATTTCACTTCACTAACATATCATTTACCGGTATTTTACTATTACACATAGTTACTTTATCAAGAATTTTAAAGTCCTTCCGCTCCAAACAAAAAAAACTTAATTAATCTAAATATTTTATTTAATATCTTTTTTTGATATAACTAACAATAAAATAAACTATATTTTACGAAAATATTTAACAATAACAGTAAAATATTGTATTTTTTTTTAGTTTATTTAAGTGCTGTCAAGTTATAAGAATTTCATGTTTTCTTTTGTCGAAACTTATTCATTTTAATTGTGAAAAAAAAACCTAAAAAATGACATCTTAATATTAAAATTTGTGGCTTTTTACTAATTTGAAATATTTCGCATTCATTCACAGAAAAATATAATATCTCAGGAGAATTATATGTGGATGCATTTCTAATTCGTTTTTCATAAGAAGTTTGGGCTTCCGGCATTGATTACAACAAAAAGATAGTAAATCATGGAAGTCTAAAAATCGGACACAATTAGAATGACAATAAATTGCATATCACACGACTTAAAATTGAATTTTGAATAGTACATCTAATAGGATTATATCCACCAAGAATTTCATCAATGCCTTTAATTTTTGCAATTACAACATTTATTTGCCTATCGCATAATTTCCAAAATGAGTCAGGAGTAAAACCATCTCTAGCTCCACGAAAAAGTAATTTAAATTCATATGGATTATTTGTAGCAGAGTACACATCAGCCTTTTTATCAATTCATGAAGTAATTTCAGACGCGTGCGCTTCATTAATGATCGTTGAAAATGGCTCTATCATTCTGAATGGCAATGCTTGCTTTAAAATTACACGAGGTGGATTAATTACCGATGATACTGATCTATTTGGAGATAGAAGGTTTTTTATTATATCATCCCATAAATTATCATCCAGCAATTGTCGATAAAGAAGTAAATAATCAATTGCATCGTCATTAGATATTTGGAAATAGCGGATATGAGGTAAACAATTTTGTAAAGTAGATTTCATAGTTAAAAATTATCATTAGAGCAGTTTTTAGGTCAGGTGGCAAGCCAGAATTTTGTGAAATTCCCATTCAATAATATACTTCTTAATTTTTACATCTTCAATTTGTAAATAATCACGTTTAATAAGCGTTATTAACGCATTTACTTGAATCGATGTAAAATCTTCTGATTCAAAAATCTTTTCTGGGTGTTTTACTATAATACCAATTTTTAATTCTTGAAATTTATTATTTTGAAAGCTTTTTTGAAATACTTTAGAAAAATGTAATCGAAGTCATGAAACCTTTGTTTCAATCAAAAAAAGTCACAAGACGTTTGGCCAGTTACTCGTATAAAAACTCACAAGTAATAACCATGAGGTTAAAAACAAACTGAGTATCAACGTTTTCTAATGAAACTACACCACATATATATACCTTTAATTAATTTTTTATTACAATCAAGATATGTTAAATAATTTAAGATTATAAATAAAAATACTTATTAATAGTCGCTTCATAATAATATGTTTTATTAACCGTTTTAATGTTATTCTTATCTTTGTTAATGTTCGTCTATTCATTACGAAAATAATATGACCTATAATATCTTAAAATTGTTGAATGCGCGCAAAGTTTTTTAATATTTGGAGATTCTCCAGTTTTAATTATTACGCTAAAATCTTCCTCATCATCAAGAAGTTCAAGATATTATTTGAAGATTTCCGAAAAATTTTAATGTCATTGTTTTTGTGGTGGAAAACATTTAATGCATAGTCAAAGTGATACAAAGTTACGCTTTTATTTTTATTGCGTAATAATTCTCCTCGCCTGTATTCACTTGCTTATTGATACAAAAAATATGCATTGTGGAAGGCTCTGGAGTATTAAATGATCCATTTTTTCTAAGAATAATTTATATTATTTTTGTTATTTATTTAGATCTAATAAAACTGTGAATATATATTAACTTTTTATATAAGCTGGATAAATACACAGCATTGTTAATACACGGTGAAATTAAATAGGATGATTGATTATAGCTGCTAGGTGAAAACTGAAGGCTTCACACTGATAAAACATGAAAACCTAGTTTCTTCGTCTTTCGTTAATTAAAACCTTAATTGGCAAGATGACAAGACTGACTTAGCTGTTGAACTAACAAAGCTGTTAAGTAGCAAATTTAATGAACAGAAAAAATTATCTGAACGAATTTTGCAAAATAAATTTATATACGACTAGTTTATCTAGCTGCAATCTTTAATAGAATAATGTTATCATTATTTAAGTACATAATTAGATTTATTAAGAGAATTTCGTACCAAACTTAAAGTGTAGGATTCTGAGGGTTTCTTTTTCACGATTATTGCGCATTACTTAATAACCTTTATTTTTTTTTATTTTTCTAATAGAAAGGTTTAACAATAGGTTGATATTGTTCAAAGAAAGTCTTAAATAATAAATTTATTTTACAAATAAATAGTTATACATTTCTTAAATATAAAAACTTAATATAAGTTTAATTTCTATCCCTAGTGATGATAACAGATCTACCAAGATGAAACTCAAGACATCATTTTTTCATTATCGAAAATTAGTTACTATAGCTTAACCCTTTATTTTCTAACCAATTATTTCAACTTTTAAAGCCTTGTTAGCTTTGTAATTTTCGATTACAAGTTTCGTGGAGTTTCATTATGTTCAGGTTTTACCTTTTTGCTCGCAAACACAGAGCTTCTTTAATAACTACAAATTTTAACTTAATTTCATTTCTGCACCATATTAATTATGTATTCTGTTGTCATAATTTATTTGTAAATGTATATTTGTAATTGATTTTTAGTGAAACAATTGATTTTTACACGTTTTCTTGCTAAAATCCAAAATATTTTGACGAAATTTGCGCCAAAAAAAAAAATAATAATAATAAATAAGCTCAATTTAACTACTCATATAATCAATATTTTTTTTAAATATAGCTAGTAATAAAGTAAGCTATATGATGTGAAAATATTTAGTATTATACAATAATATTATGACAATAAAATATATTATTTAAGATCTGTAGCATGATAAGAATTTCATTAATGAAACTCATTTATTCGAAACCTTCCTGTAATTTGAATTCATGACTTTTTACTAATCTTAAATATTTCGTATTCATCCAGTGAAAAATAAGAATAGCCACTAAAATTATAGGTAGATATATTTCTAATTCGTTTTTCATATGAATCTAGACGATTCCAACATACACTAGGACTAAAAAAAATTAATTCACAGTTGTAGGAACCACCAAAAGCTGGACCACAACTAGAATAACAATCAATTGCGTATTTTGGATTTTTCACACGGCTTAAAATAGAATTTTGAATAGTACCATTTTTCAATGAAAAAATAAAGCTCTCTTTGCATTTCCTATGTACAGAAGTGCTAGCCGATTTATCCCATCCAATAGGATTATACCCACCAAGAATTTCGTCAGTGCCTTTAATTTTTGCAACCACAACAATATTTATTTGCTTATCGCATAAATTCCAAAATGAATTAGGAGTAAAACCATCTCTGGTTCCACGAAGTAGTTTAAATTCATATGGATAATTTGTTGCAGTGTATGCATCAGCCTTTTTATCAATCCATGAAGTAATTTCAGCCGCGTGTGTTTCATTAATGATCGTTGAAAACGGTTCGGACGTTCTGTGTGGTAATATTTGTGTTAAAACTACACGAGGTGGAAGAATTACTGATGAAACTGATCTGTTCGGAGATAAAAGTTTTTTCATTATATCATCCCATAAATTATCGTCTATCATCCGTCGATAAGGTTGTAAATAATTAATTACATCATCACTGGATATTTGGAAATAACGGATATGAGGTAAACAATTTTGTAAAGTAGTCTTCATGGTTAAAAAATTATCATTAGACCAATTTCTAGGTTCAGGTGGTATACCAGGATTTTGTGCAATTCCCCATTCAATAATATGCTTCCAAATTTTTACTTCTTCCATTTGTAACTCGTCACGTTTAATAAGGGATATTAACGCATTTTCTTGAATCGATGTAAAACTTTCTGATTCAAAAATCGTTACCGGGTGCTTTACTATAATATTATTGCACCAATTTTGTAATTCTTGAAATTTATTATTTTGAAAGCTTTTTTGAAACACTTCAGAAAAATGTAATCGAAGCCATGAAGTCTTCGTTTCGATCAAATAAGTCTCAAGACGTTTGGCCAGTTCCTCGAATAAAAACTCACAAGCAGTAACCATTAGGTTAAAAACAAACGAAGTATCAACGTTTTCTAATGAAACTACGCCACCATATATATACCTTTAATTAATTTTAAATTTTTTTCAATTACATTAATACTTTTAATATTTCAATATATCTTAAACAATGTAAGATTATAAATAAGAATACTTTTTAAAATAATTACTTGATAATAATCTCAAATTGTTGAATAGTAATATGTTTTAGATTAACCGTTTTTATGTTGTTATCCCTGTTAATTTTCGCCAATTCATTACGAAAATATAATGACCTATATCTTAAAACCGCTGAATGTGCTCGAAATTTTTTAGCATTTGGAGATTCTCCAACGTTAATTATTACGTTAAAATCTTCCTCATCATCAATGAGTTCAAGAAAGTTATTTGAAAGCCTTTCAAAAAATTTTAATGTAATTTTTTTTTGTTTAAAAGCTAAAATGATCATCCGGAGTGTGACAGAGATATTGTACGTATTTAATGCATAGTCAAAGTGATACAAAATTACGATTTTGTTTTTATTGGATCACGACTAATTTGAGGATCGAGGTTTTTTTTTTTTTTTTTAAAATTGATCGATTAATAGTTTACATCTCTCAAATAAGAGTGAAAAATGAGTTGGTAGTATTGGTCAGTTTTAAGCTGGTAGAATTGTCCTTTTGTTAAACTACCTCAGAATTGTCAACAAAGTTTCATTGTATCTACCATATTCTTATCAATATCATCAATATCTTACAATCCTAGTGTACCGCAAAAAATTGGGCTACCTCTAAAATCATAAAAATCTTAGAATAGCTCTAAATTTTAATTGCAGTAGTAAATCACCTGTGATAATTAATAATGTTTATTGTGAAATTTTACTAATAGGAGCTACACTGTTCTAATATAACACTAGCTATACCGCTGTAATTTTTTAAATACTTTTTTTTGCTCTGAAAATTAAAAAACTGTACATGTAGACAACTTCGCTGCCTGTTTAAACTAAATATTAGATATAATAGGTGTGATAATAATTTTGATAATTTGATAATGGTTTCATTCAATTCAACAAAACAAAATTAAATTTTTTAAAGAATTTTTAGCATTTGGCATGATTGCCGCAGGACGCCATATTGCGTACAACGGTCCCCTTAAGTGCATCCTGTCGAGACCATAGTTAAAAATTAAAAGTTTGCACTTAGAAGGGTTTCATTTATAGAAAGTAAAATATATGGGGTTCCTATAAGCTATGGTCAAACAGTATCATGCATTTAAAGAGATTTTATGTAGTACTTGCACTTAGGGGGTGCGACAGAATTTTTTAACAACTTATTTAACTAATGGGCCTCCTAACTTTTGTTGGTCCCACATTATATAGAATTTAAATATTCCAGTGGCGATAGTTTTCATTTTCGACAAAAATTTAATCAAAAGTATCCTCTTTCTGATGTATCTTCCAGAATTTCTTCACGTGCGTCCCAGGAGGCTTTGTATTTAGTTCAATCGTGATTCCGGCACGATTTTTTTTGTCCTCCAATATAAGTAGAACTGGCGACTTTATGATTAGGACCCGGAGACGTAATCATATCGCTATTGACCCATGGGTCAATCATGCTTTTTCAATGAAATAGAAGAACTTATCACTAAGTACATAAATCTTGAGACTAGTTTTAAATATAGACTGAATCTATTTGCCTCTAGTCGTTACAGTTGCTGGATGCAATTGGCCAATAATATCACACATTAAGATAATCTTTGTATAATATTAAGCAAAAATCAACAGTGAATATTTTCAAAATTTATGATAGCCTACCCTTTGTATTTTAGCAAAAAAAATTTTTTTTTATAAAGTTCTACTATATACAGTACAATGCTTTTTTCCAACTTTAACTTAACCTAAATTTAATCCTAACACTAATTAACTTAATGTTAATTACATAATTTAATTGGTCAAATACAACTCATTGGCTTTATAATATCCACTAGAAATAATATGTAGATGCTTCTCATATTCGTTTTTATATGAACTTTAGAAATTCCAATATTAGCTAGAGATATTATAAATGGGTAGATCACTATGATGATTATGAACATAATCAAAAATTATACACAATTAGAGTGAATGTAAATCGCATAGTTTGAGTTTTCATGTAGTTTAAAATATATAATTTTGAACAGTACTATTTTTCAATGAAAAATATAGCTTTCATCCCAATTTTTATAGATAACACAAAAGTTAGTCAGTTGATGTCTTCCAATAGGGTTATATCCGCTAGAATTTCATAAGCATCTTTAAATTTTCAATTACAAGATTTGGCCGCTTATTATACAAATTCTAGAAATGCTGCAAATAACTTCAGTTCAAAAAGAAGTAAAATTCTTATGGATTGTTCTTCGCAGAATATGTTTTTTTTATCAATTCATGAAGTAATTTCAACTACGTGTGCTTCACTAATAAGCGTTGAAAATAACTTAGTCGTTCTTGATGGCAATGTTGGTTTCAAACCACATGAGTAGAAGAATTAGTATTAATAATGGTTTGTCTGGAGATAGATACTTTTTAATTTTACCAAATCATAAATTTTCATTTAGCATTCATTGATACAGTTGCATATTGTCAAGAATATCATTGCTAGATATTTTGAAATATCAGATAATAGTTAACAATTTCATAAAGTAGTCTATAATTAAGAAATTTTCAAGAAACTAGTTTTTAAAGTCAGATTGCAGTCCAGAATTTTGTGCAATTTCCTATTCAATTTTGGTATGTGCACATTTCCTCATCACACAGAGCTAGAGTTAGCTTTTTATTAGTTGCAGGAACATCTGTTAGTAAATTATCATCTGCGTAATATAGATTAAATGGCTTGTAGGTGAAATTACTGTAGTCATATAGGTTCAATAACATACATCCAAATGTTTACTTCTTTATTTGTAAATCATCTTGTTTAATAAGCAAGATTAACTGTTGATGTATCTTCTACTTAAAAATCTTATTTCTTGGCATTTTAATCTAATATTTAATATTATTGCACCAATTTGGCAATACTTTAAATTTATTATTTTGAAATTTTTTGAAAAACAGCAGAATAATATAATAGAGCTATAAAGTCTTCGTATTGATTAAATAAGTTCAACCGATTTTACTAGCTCATCAAATAAAATTCATAAAATAATGATCTTGAGGTTAATAAAAAATTAAGTATAAAAATTTTCTAATGAAGCTATATTACTATAATATACCTTTAATTAAATTTAATTTACAGTAACAGATAACATTAATACCTATTAATATTTTAAATATTGTAAGATTGTAAATAAGAAAAATGTGTTGTATAGTTACTTGTTAATAATTTACTAGTGACAGGTTTTAGATAAGATTTGCCAATTCATTAGAAAATACAAAGACCTATATCTTAAAATCACTAAATACGCCCTAAATATTTTAGTATTTGTGACATTCAAGCGTTAATTATTACATTAAAATCTTCCACACTATCAAGAAGCTTAAGATAGTAATTTGAAAGTTTTCAAAATTTAATATGTGTTTTTTTTAATAGAAGCTAAAAAAAAGACTGTCAAATTGTGACAACATAGTTATTCTCTAAATGCATAACTCAATGTTTTGAAATATCAAAATATGCTAAATGATCATCTAAAATATATATTAATGCATAGTGTTATGAGCTAAAGATTTCATTTTTGAAATTGAACCAACTACTTATGTATGCATGCAATGTAAGAATGAGAACCCGAAATACATAATTGGCAGTAGAGCATATAAGGATGTTATAGATACAAAAATTGAGATGCTCATAAATTAGAGATTAATGGCATAATGTATATAGAGAAGAGATTAGTCTGAGTAAAAGAAAGAAAGTAAATCAAGATTTGTATGATATTAAAAATTTGGGCAGTGGTAATAGTAATTAAGCTAATAAAGCTCTCTCATCCTTATATCATATAAAGAATAGTATTTTCACCTTTGCAAAAGAACAATGCTTACAAAAAAAAAATAAACCCTTAATTAAACTTTCACAATAAAATAATTATTGCATAAAATATTGGTATAAATCTTGTTAAACCAGAATTATTATACCCCAGAGAGTTACCTTATCATATTATTGACCATTTTTGTTACAAATGCTATAAGTCACCTTGCAGCAATAGTCAAAGTGATACAAAGTTATGTTTTTATTACTTGTATGAATATCAAATATTAGTTTTTTCATTAATTTGGTTATTGACACTCTATTGTAACAAAAAAACATACATTTTAAGGTTTCTATATATTATTTGATCTATTTTTTGTGTAGGATTTATTATTATTTTTTGTTATTTATTATTTATATTTAATAAGCTATGACTATAAACCAATCAGATCTGGATCTTATTGTTTTTCTGACAATGTCAAAATCCCAACAAGTTAGCCTGCATTAGGTTAGGATTAGGGTTAGTTCCAGTCAATTTTTGTCATTATTTTATTTTTCAGGAAATGGTTGTCAGAAAAAAGATAGAGACCCAATCAGATCAATAATTTTATAAAAACCAGGTAAATGTGGTGCATCTCTTGAAGTGGAGCTAATTAATAATTTATTTATTCGGAATAACAGTACCACACAATCAATTTAAGCTCATTTCACTGACAGTTATTTACACCAGCAAAGTAATTCTGGCCATTGTCATTTAGTTAGCTTAGAATTAGAGTTAAGAGTTAGTACAATTTTTAAAAAAGTTTATCTATGAAATGAGCTATCTGTGAAATAATTACTGGTGAATAAACTTGTCAAGAAATTGAACCTATAATTGTTAATTGAATACTTGGTTTTTAATGAATGGAGAGTCTCAGCAAAAAAAAAATGCCAAATTTATTGAAAAATGGCTTTATAAAATAATTTTATACTTAACTCATTTATCTAGTTTTATAGAAAGTTTTATATCTATTATTTTTTAAAAAGCATATTTTCTCATGAAAGATTTAATACCAAATTTAAAATATCAGTCTTCAGTTTTTTTTCTTGAAAATATAATGTTATATTCTTTTTTTATTTTTAATAACATAGATAAATTTTTAGTGATAGTTTTATATTATTTAATTAAATAAAATCTCATATATAAGAATATATAGATTTTGAAAATACTGTTACTTTAAAATATGAGCGTAATTTTGATGACCAATAATAAAATAGTATCTAATAAACATGAAATTCAAAATAGCATTTTGATATTATGAAAAATAGTTAGTTACTATACATTAAATTTTCATTTTCTGACTAGTGATTTGATTTATAACTTACTAGAATTAGTCTTCAAATTCCATTTTTTATAATATTAAATTACAAATAAACAATCCTACAAGTTAACTAAAAAGATCTATTGTTTAATACTAATAATATATTTATATACAATATTAGATTGGCCTTTACCAATTGCAAATTCGACATTACTTCATAAGCCTCCAGTTAGACCCTTTTGCAAGCTTTTCAAACAAATACAGCTAATAGTAATGAAACAAGTCTGAAGAAAATAATCAAATATTGAATTTGATAATATGATGATAATTTGAAAGAACATTTGACGAAAAAGATGTGTAATTCAAACGATTGAAAGTATTAATAATTTTAAAACTAATAATTAAATTAAGCATAATGAACCTGTATTTGAATTTCTACAGTATTCGAATTTTACATAGTACAGTATTTTTAGAAAAATATTACTAGTAAAATAAAATTAATCATTAATTAAATGCGAAGAATTAAATTTGCTGCAATAAATTTAAATTGAAAGCTATTTTATCTTGTTGCATTGGCTTTACTACTATATAATATGTATGAATAAGTTAGAATATATAAAAAATATTTTCCCATCTCTAGTTACAACCAGTGTTTAAAATTCAAATTTGGTTTTATGTTCTCAAAAAGACATTTTTAATTTCTTAATATTCTTAGTAAAATTTTAATGTTCTTTATATAAAAAAATTAATATTTTTTTAATATTAAAAGAATTTTTGAATGTTCTCAAATAAAGAACATAATTAAATAATCCATGTTTCCAAAAATTGTATAATGTTCTTTGAGAACACTGAGAATATTGAATTTTAAACACTAGTTACAACTTTTATTAAGAGGATTGAATTTCACCAGAATTTCATTAGTTCTAGGTTCACCTTTGTCATCACACACAAAATGTTTCATTTAATGACTACAACTATTATAAATTTTAACTTTTATAATTTAACTTCAGTTTTATATTCTTTAATTATAATTTTTCTGTTATTGGTCATTTAGTGAAAAATTAAATTTACAAGATTCCTTTGCAGCTATCCAAAATTATTTTATCGAATATTTTAGAGTCCTTGCTTTAAACAAGAATATTATCAATTAGCTAGATATTTTTAATGTAATAAAATAAACAGTATGACACGAAAATTTTTAATTTTGGTATCAATTAACGCAATTATACAATAATATTTAATAAAAGGTAAATAGGCAATTTAGTGCTTCCAGAAATTTGATGACACTATTCGATTAAAATTATTCATTTATAATTTATGATAAAACTTAAAGATGATCCTTTAATATTTAATATTTATGACTTTTTACTGATCTGAAATATTTCATTTTCATGCACTGAAAATATGATCCTCTATCAAACTGTATGTGACATTTCTAATTCGTTTTTCATATTCATCTTGACAATTCCAACATTGATTAAAAATAAAAAAAAATTAATCACAGGTACGAGAACTAACAAAAGTTGGACCACAATAAGAATTACAATAAATTGTATATTTTAGATTTTCACACTTAAAATGAAATTTTGAATAGTACATTTTTCAATGAAACAATAAACTCTTATCGCAATTCGTATGTACAGAATAGCTAGTCCATTTTATAACATGCTTAAAATTTTTGCTTCTTTCATTGTTAAAATCATTTGTTTAATAACCGAGATTAACGCATTTTCTTTGAATTGATGTAAAATCTTCTGATTCAAAGCTTTTCTGAGTGCTTTACTCTAATATCATTTCACCAATTTTGAAACTTTGAAACCATTGAAATTTATTATTTTGAAAGCTTTTTTGAAATACTTCAGAAAAACGTAATCGAAGCCATGAAGACTTTGTTTCAATCAAGTAAGTCTCAAGACGTTTGGCTAGATCCTCGAATAAAAATTCACTAGTAATAACATAAGATTAAAAACAAATGGAATATCAAGATTTTCTAACGAAACTACTCCATCATAGATATAAATATAAAATTATATTAATGCTTCTAATATTTCAAGATATCTTAAACATTGTAATATCATAAATAATAATATTGTATTAGAATAGTTACTTAATAATAATTTCGAGCTACTGAACAGTAATATGTTGTTAGACTAATCATTTAATGTTGTTCTTATCTCTGTCAATGTTCGCCAATTCATTGCAAAAATATAATGACTACCGTATATTCCCGAAAATAAGCTACTATTTTTGCACAACTTTGACCTCAAAAAATCGGGGTAGCTTATTTTTAGCATATAGACGTTTTTGAAAAAATTGAAAAACATACTAATAAAAAGTCGTCCAAATGACACCAAATTTTTACTGTAGGTGTATTTTGATGCGCTGAACAACCTTACTTAATCGAACTTTTGATTTGAAGTTTACTTAGTAAAAAAAAAGTTTTATATGTAGCAACTGTCAACGCGTTTTTTTGATTTTTGAAAAAAATCAGGGGGTAGCTTATTTTCAGAGTAACTTATTTTCGGGAATCTACAGTATGTCTTAAAACAGTTAAAATTTTTTAATATTTGGAGATCCACCAATATTAATTATTACATTAAAACCTTCCTAACCATCAAGAAGTGCAAGATAAATGTTTGAAAGATTTTCGAAAATTTTAATGTCATTTGTTTTTTTTTCGATACGAGTTAAAATGATCATCCTGAGCATTGAAACTCTGTTTGGTGCATATTTAAATAAAAACTGATTTTTTTTGAACTCAGTTTATATAAATGTTGTGCAGGACAGAGTGACCTCTCTAAATGCACCCCTTAGGACTGAGCCCAAGTGTGCATTTATAGAGGGTGTGCTTAAAGAATTATATTAAAAAAAACAATTTATTATGCTATAATATATTTGTATAACCATTATTTATTTAATAGTATAATTATTATTGCTCGATTAGTTGACTTTATTCAAACCAACTGACCATCTTTATTTACAAATCTGACAAACATTTGGGATAAGGGCTGCTACCCTAATTGGCTCTAATATACATAATCACATTTTCCACCATAGCGATATGCATTCATCACAACAACAAATGAAATGGACACCTATGATGCCTTCATATAGAGGGAAAACCATCGAATCTTCTCATAGCTGAAAAGAGAATTGTAACGTGTTTCTATCGGTATGAGCGAGGTTCATTCTATGGTCCTTGCACTGCCACTTGCAGCCGTGGAGCCAATACAACAACTGGTCCTTGTACTGTCACTTGCAGCTGTGAAGCCAAATACAACAACAGGTCCTTGTACTGCCACTTGCAGCCGTGGATTCAACTATCTCTGGTCCTTGCACTGCACTTGCAGCCATGGAGCCTGGTATACAACAGGTCCTTGCACTGCCACTTGCAGCCGTAGAGCCAACTCCTCTGGTCCTTGCACTGCCACTTGCAGCCATGGAGCCAGGTATACATACTACAACATAAGAAACAACACTGCTTGCTTGAATTCGGGTGGGTAAGGGAGGGTGATTGAGCCAGGTGAGCGATACTTCACTGAAACTATAAAAAAATTGAAAATATTATTATTATATATTAATTATGCTTTTATTATATTTTAAAAAACGTTATAATTACTAGTTATAAGTTAATAATAATAATATAAATAATATATATTAAAACTGTTTTAGTAATATTAATAAAAACATTTTTAAAACATTATTAAACTAAATAAATTTCATATTTATAGTATAATATAAATATTTATATTATATAAATATATCATATTATAATATATTTTATAATATTAAATATAATATAAATAAAACAAATCAATAATATAATGATTTAGACAAATGTGTTTACCCCAAAATCTCGCAAAAAAGATTTTTTGTTAAAATACGAAGGATGGTTTCATAAGCAAAATTACGAGATATAAGCATTTTTTAAAAATAATTTTGGTTTAAAAAATATTTTTAAAAAACTTATTTTAATATATTTTTAAAATATAATAATAATGTTTTTATAATATTTTTAATAATATTAAAATAATGTTTTAAAAATATTTTAAAAAAATTATTTAAATTTTTTTTTAAAATATAATAATAATATTTTTACAATATTTTTAATAATGTATTAAAAACATTTTTAAAAGTTTATTTTAAGTTATTTTTAAATAATAATAATAATGTTTTTATAATAATTTTATAATATTTTTAAAACAAATTTAAATTTTTATTTTATTTTAAAATTTTTATTATATTATTAATATATTATAAAAATATTATTAAAATATTTTTTTATATAAAAGCATATTTATTATATTTTCAAAATATTATTATTTTATTATAAAAACATATATACTTTTTTTTAAGTTTCAGTAAAGTAGTGAAAAGACAGAGATTCTTGGCCTTAAATACACCTCCCGTATCACTGGTCCATACTGTAAAAACAATTACAAAATCTCACGACAATACTCAAAGAATAACCATAAAAGGATACATAACAAAACCTGTACATGATCAGTCATAAAGTCATCTGATCTCGCAATAATGATCGCCCTGTCACTTTGTTGACAGGCTTTTCATTATACTGGTCCTTGCGCTGCCACTTGCAACCATGGAGCCAAATACAACAACTGGTCCTTGCACTGCTACTTGCAGCCGTGGAGCCAAATACAACAACTGATCCTTGCACTGCCATTTGCAGTCGTGGATCCAACTACCTCTGGTCCTTGCACTGCTACTTGCAGCCGTGGAGCCAGGTACAAAACAGGTCCTTGCGCGGAACCAAACAAAACATCAGGTCCTTGCACTGCTAACGCAGCCGTGGAGCCTGGCATAACAAAAACATCAGGTCCTTGCACAATCAGGTCCTTGCACTGCTAACGCAGCCATGGAGCCTGGCATAACAACAGTTTCACTTGCTTGACTCCGGGTGGGTAAGGGAGGGCGATAGAGCCAGCCTCTACAAGGCGAGCGATAGCGAAAAGAAAGATAACCTTCTTCACAGAGATCATTGACCTTAAATACTCCTTCCGTATCACCGGTCCATACTTGGCAATAGCCATAATCCCCTACCCTTATCATCGATCTAACAATAATCATAACAAAATGAATTACAAAATCATATGCAAATCCAAAATTACCTGTATATACAAGTTACAAAATATTACAACAATAATCAAAGAATAGATATAAAAGGATACATAAACAAAACCTGCACATGACCGGTCTTAAAGTCATCTGATCTCGCAATAATGATCGCCCTGTCACTTCGTTGATTATATATATACAGTGTAGGATTCTGGTTTCTTTTTCACAATTATTGCGCATTATTTGATAGCCTTTTTTAATAGTCATATATAAAGGTTTGATATTGTTCAAAAAAAGTCTTAAATATTAAATTTACTTTACAAATATATAGTTATGCATGACTTATATATAAAAACAGTTGATTTTAATATAAGTTTAATTTCTATGCCTAGTGATGACAACAGGTCTAACCAACATGAAACTCAAGACATCATTTTTTCATTATCGAAAATTAATTACTATAGCTTAACCCTTTATCTTTATTTTCTAACCAATGATTTCAACTTTTTTAAAGCTTTGTTAGCTTTGCTTCTGCTTTTTGTAATTTTCGATTACAATTTTGTGGAGTTTCATTACGTTTAGGTTTTACCTTTTTGCTCGCATACAAGAGCTTCGCTTAATAACTACAAATTTTAATTTAATAATTTCATTTCTGCATCATATTAATTATGCATTCTATAGTCATAATTTATTTGTAATTGTTTATTTGTAATTGATTTTTAGTGAAACAATTGATTTTTACACGTTTTTTTGCTATAATCCAAAATATTTTGACGAAATTTGCGTTAAAAAAAAAGCTCAATTTAACTACTTCATATAATTAATATTTTTTTTTTTTAAATATAGCTAGTAATAAAGCAAACTATATGATGTGAAAATATTTAGTATTATACAATAATATTATGACAATAAATATATTATTTAAGATCTGCAGCATGATAAGAATTCTTTTCATTAATGAAACTCATTTATTCGAAACTTTCCTGTAATTTAAATTCATGACTTTTTACTAATCTTAAATATTTCGTATTCATCCAGTGAAAAACAAGAATAGCCACTAGAATCATAGGTAGATGTATTTCTAATTCGTTTTTCATATGAATCTAGAAGATTCCAACATTCACTAGGACTAAAAAAAATTAAATCACAGTTGAGGGAACCACCAAAAGCTGGACCACAATTAGGATCACAAAAAATTGCTTTTTCTGGGGTTTTCACACGGCTTAAAATAGAATTTTGAATAGTACCATTTTTCAATGAAAAAATAAAGCTCTCTTCGCAATTCATGTGTTTACGTCTAATCGATTTAACCCAACCAATAGGATTATATCCACCAATAATTTCGTCGGTGCCTTTAATTTTTGCAACTACAACAATATTTATTTGCTTATCGCATAAATTCCAAAATGAATTAGGAGTAAAACCATTTCTGGTTCCACGAAGAAGTAATTTAAATTCATATGGATAATTTGTTGCAGAGTATGCATCAGCCTTTTTGTCAATCCAAGAAGTAATTTCAGCCGCGTGTGCTTCATTAATTATCGTTGAAAATGGTTCGGTCGTTCTGGGTGGTAATATTTGTGTTAAAACTACACGAGGTGGAAGAATTACTGATGATACTTGTCTGTTCGGAGATAAAAGTTTTTTCATTATATCATCCCATAAATTATCGTCTATCATCCGTCGATAAGGTTGTAAGTAATCAATTACATCGTCACTAGATATTTGGAAATAACGGATATGAGGTAAACAATTTTGTAAAGTAGTCTTCATAATTAAAAAATTGTCATTAGACCAATTTCTAGGATCAGGTGGCATGCCAGGATTTTGTGCAACTCCCCATTCAATAATATGCCTCCAAATTTTTACTTCCTCCATTTGTAAATCATCTCGTTTAATAACTGAAATTACCGCATTTTCTTGAGTTGATGTAAAATCTTCTGATTCAAAAAACTTTTCTGGGTATTTTACTATAATATTGTTACACCAGTTTTGTAATTTTTGAAATTTATTATTTTGAAAGCTTTTTTGAAATACTTCAGAAAAATGTAATCGAAGCCATGAAGCCTTTGTTTCGATCAAATAAGTCTCAAGACGTTTGGCCAGTTCCTCGAATAAAAACTCACAAGTAATAACCATGAGGTTAAAAACAAACGAAGTATCAACGTTTTCTAATGAAACCACGCCACCATATATATACCTTTAATTAATTTGAAATTTACAATTACATTAATACTTTAGATATTTCAATATATCTTAAGCAATGTAAGATTATAAATAAGAATACTTATTAAAATAATTACTTGATAATAATCTCAAATTGCTGAATAGTAATATGTTTTAGATTAACCGTTTTTATGTTGTTATCCCTGTTAATTTTCGCCAATTCATTACGAAAATATAATGACCTATATCTTAAAACTGCTGAATGTGCTCGAAATTTTTTAGCATTTGGAGATTCTCCAACGTTAATTATTACGTTAAAATCTTCCTCATCATCAATGAGTTCAAGAAAGTTATTTGAAAGCTTTTCAAAAAATTTTAATGTCATTTTTTTTTTGTTTAAAAGCTAAAATGATCATCCGGAGTGTGGCAGAGATATTGTACGTATTTAATGCATAGTCAAAGTGATACAAAATTACGCATTTGTGTTTATTGGATCACGACTAGTTTGAGGATCGAGATTATATTTTATAGTTTTTTTTTTGTAAAATTGATCAATTAGTAATTTACATCTCTCAAATATGAGTGAAAAATGAGTTGGTAATACTGGTCAGTTTTAAGTTGATAGAATTGCCTTTGTTAAACTACCTCAGAATTGTCAATAAAATTTCATTGTAGCAACCATATTCTTATCAATATCATCAATATCTTACAATCCTAGTGTACCACAAAAAAATTGGGCAGCCTCTATAATTTTGACTAATTGAATTTAAAATCTAGTGTAATGTAAAAATCGTAAAAATCAAATCAAAAAAATGAAACCACTTTTTTTGTTTTACAAAAAACAAACTTAGAATAACTCTAAATTTTAATTGCAGTAGTAAATCACCTGTGATAATCAATAATGTTTATTGTGAAATTTTATTAATAGGAGCATATCAGCGGATCGGCGTAATTGGGTCTTTTTTCGATAAACTGTTACATAAAAATTTGCTCCTAAGTAAACGTTGAAAAACTAACAAACGAAGTACTTGTTACAACTAACAAAAGAGCCTTTTTGACGCCTAGACAAGTTAAAAAACCAATAAAACTTAATAAAAGAGCTACGCTAAGCTGTAGAAAGAAGTACTTTTATCGTTTGTTGAATTATTCGGGTGTTTTAGGATGGGTTGGGCATTGAGAAATGGGTTGGTAACTATCAAGGGTAAATTCGGAAGCTAATTTTCAAAAAAATGGCCTTTTTAATATACTTTTGGCTTATAATTAAATACATGAATTTCGTAATTTTCTACGTACTTAATTATAAATACAAAGCTGGTTAAAAAGGCCGTTTTTGTGAAAATTCGCTTTGTAATAAATTTTCGCGTAAAATTTTTTTGATAATCCTCGATCATGATTGGTCGAGCCGACATGTTACGTCGATCCGCCGATATGGCTATACTGTTCCAATATATTTTATTAATAGGAGCTATACTGTTCTAATATAACACTAGCTATACCGCTGTAATTTTTAACCACTTTTTTTGCTCTGAAAATTAAAATACTGCACAGCAGACAACTTCGCTGCCGGTTTAAACTAAAAATTAGATATAATAGGTGTGATAATAATTTTGACAATATCAAATATTGATAATTTGATAATGGTTTCATTTAATTCAACTAAACAAAATTAAATTTTTTTAACGAATTTTTAGCCCTTGGCATGATTGCCGCAGGACGCCATATTGAGTACTTTGGTCACATTCCCTTAAGTGCATCCTGTCAAGACCATAGTGAAAAATTAAAATTTTGCATTTAGAAGGGTTTGCATTTATAGAAAGTAAAATATATGGTGCTCTTATAAGCTGTGGTCAAACATTATCATGCATTTAGTTAAGTTTTATGTAGTACTTGCACTTAGGGGGTGCGGCTGAATTTATTTAACAACTTATTTAACTAATGGGGCATCCTAACTTTTGCAAGGCCCCACATTTTATAGAATTCAATTATTTCGATAATTGATTATTTATTATTGTTCGCAACTGAAGTTCACCAGTGGCGATAGTTTTCATTTTCGACCAGAATTTAATCAAAAGTATCCTTTTTCTGAAGTGTCTTAGTTTTTAGCCAGAATTTCATCAGAAATATCCTAATTTGTTTTCACGTGCGTCCCAGTAGGTTTTGTATTTAATTCAATCGTGATTCTGGCATGACTTTTTTTGTCCTCCAGTATAACTCGAACTGGCGAATTTACGATTAGGACCCGGAGATGTAATCATATCGCTATTGACCCATGGGTCAATCATGCTTTTTGAATGAAGTATAAGAACTTAAACTTATCACTTAGTACATAAATCTTGAGGCTAGTTTTAAATATAGATTGAATCTATTTGCCTCTAGTGGTTACAGTTGCTGGATGCAATTGGCCAATTATTTGTATAATATGAAGCAAAAATCAACAGTGAATATTTTCAAAATTTATGATAGCTTACCCTTTGTATTTTAACAAAAAAAAATTTTTTTTTGTAAAGTTCTACTATATACAATGCTTTTTCACAACTTTAACTTAACCCTAAATTTAATCTTAACACTAATAAACTTTAATATTTATTACATAATTTAATTAGTCAAATACAATTCAGTGACTATTATGATATCCTCTAGAAATTATATGTAGGTGCTTTTCAAATTCGTTTTTCATATGAACTTTAGAAATTCCAACTTTATTAGAGATATTATAAATCATTAGATCATTATGATGATTATGAATATAATCAAAATTAGACAATTAGAGTAAAAGTAAATCACATGGTTTGAATTTTCATGTAGTTTAAAATATGTAATTTTGAACAGTACTATTTTTTTAATGAAAAAATAGAGTTTTATCACAATTTTTATAGATAACACAAACGTTAGTCAGTTGATGCCATCCAATAGGATTATATCCACTGAGAATCTCATAAGCATCTTTAAATTGACATTTACAAGATTTGGCCGTTTATCAAACAAATTCTAGCAGTGCTGCAAATTAACCTCAGTTCAAAAAGAAGTACAGTAATTTAAATTCTTATGGATTTTTTGTCACAGTATATGTTTTTTTTATCAATCCATGAAGTAATTTCAATTACGTGTGCTTCACTAATAATCAACTTAGTCGTTCTTGATGGCAATGTTGGTTTCAAACCACATGAAGTAGAAGAATTAGTGTTAATAATGGTTTGTCTGGAGATAGATATTTTTTTAATTATACCAAATCATAAATTTTCATTTAGCATTCATTGATATAGTTGCATATTGTCAAGAACATCATTGCTAGATATTTTGAAATATCAGATAATAGGCTAACAATTTCATAAAGTAGTCTTAATTAAGAAATTTTCAAAAAACTAGATTTTAAAGTCAAATTGCAGTCCAGAATTTTGTGCAATTTTCTATTCAATATTGGTATGTGCTCATTTCCTTATCACACAGAGCTAGAGTTAGCTTTTTATTAGTTGCAGGAACAACTTGTTAGTAAATTATCATCTGCGTAATATAGATTAAATGGCTTGTAGGTGAAATTGCTGTAGTCATATAGGGTGGCTCCTTCAATAACATACATCCAAATGTTTACTTCTTTATTTGTAAATCATCTTATTTGATAAGCAAGATTAACTGTTGATGTAAAATCTTTTACTTAAAAATCTTATTTCTTGGCATTTTAATCTAATATTTAATATTATTGCACCAATTTGGCAATACTTTAAATTTATTATTTTGAAAATTTTTTTGAAAAACCGCAGAATAATATAATAGAGCTATAAAGTCTTCGTATTGATTAAATAAGTTCAACCCATTTTACTAGCTCATCAAATAAACTTTATAAAATAATGATCTTGAGGTTAATAAAAGATTAAGTATAAAAAGTTTCTAATGAAGCTATTTTACTATAATATACCTTTAATTAAATATAATTTATGGTAACAGATAACATTAATACCTTTTAATATTTTAAATATTGTAAGATTGTAAATAAGAAAAATGTGTTATATAGTTACTTGATAATAATTTACTAGTGACAGGTTTTAGATTAACCTTTTATATTATTTCTATCTCTATCAATATTTGCCAATTCATTAGAAAATCCAATATTTGTGGCTTGATAGCATTAATTATTACATTAAAATCTTCCACACTATCAAGATAGTAATTTGAAAGTTTTCAAAATTTAATGTGGTTTTTTTTAATAGAAGCTAAAAAAAGACTGTCTAATTGTGACAACATAGTTATTCTCTAAAGCATAGCTATTAAGTTGTAAAACCCTAACCCAGCAAAATTAATGTAATAATCCTAAACTGATGCCAAAATCCTAAACTAAATCTGAAAACCAATTAATAATATCAAAATCCCAAATTAATACCAAAAGACTAGAATATATATTATATAAAAATTTTATATATGTTGATATAATTTGGGATTTTGATATTAGTTTAGGATCTAGGAATTAGTTTGGGATTTCAAAAGTAATTGGGATTTTGGCATCAGTTTTGAGTTTTGGGGCTCATATCTAGACTTGAGTAATTAATTAATTCAAGTTAGATTTAAATAAAGTTTCAGATCTGTTGATATTTGTGTAATAATCTGAATGATATAGCTAACAAAGTCAAGTTCCTGATTTAATTTTTAAGCACTTTACTAATTCTTAGATTTGATTTTATTAATAGTAAATAATCTCGTTACGTAACCTTTTTCTATTACCTGTTATCTATAGCAACCAACAAAATTGATATTAAAGAGTAATAAGAAGAAATAAGTACCAATAATATATGTAATAATCCACTCAGGTTTTTAGCACACAAAGAACTTTGCAAAATGGATAATCTGATTCAATTTATACCTAATATTCTGATCTCTCTTACCTTACATAAAGCCTCATTATCAGTGTATAGTTGAATTCAAATTTCTTGATCAAGGAACTTGTGCCATACTGTATATTCCCAAAAATAAGCTATCTTTTTTGGGCCAAAAATTACACAAAAAACATGGGGTAGCTTATTTTCTGTATTGTTGAATTTTTTGAAAAATTGAAAAACGTACTAATAAAAAGTTGTCCAAATGATATAAAATTTTTACAATAAATGTATTTTGATGTGCTGAACAACTTTATTTAATCGAACTTTTGATGTTTATTTAGTAAAAAAAAAGTTTATATATAGCAACTACTAATGCATTTTTTGAGATTTTTGAAAAAAATCAAAGAGGTAGCTTATTTTCAGAGTAGCCTATTTTTGGGAATATACAGTATGTTTGATGGTTTTATATTCTTAGAGAGTATAATGGATTTTTCAAGAAATCTGGTTTGAGCTTGAGAAGGAAGAAATTGTAAAGTAGAAGATAATTGAATTTATCGCTATCACTGCTTAATATGGATAGCATACTGTGTATTAGATCAACCCATAGCGACTAAAAAATGCGTAAGAATTTCATGATTAATGTAATATATTATAAGAATAAACTATTTTGTTTACCACAAATACTAGAAAACTAGACCAATACATAATTACTTTATTCAGAATAGTATAGCTATTAAAGCAAGATCAAAAAACATAATAGAAATTCATTTTAATTGAACGATATTTGTATAATCTACTCATGATTACTCATAATAATTAACCAATCAAATTACATTTTTTTAAAAATTCATCGCTCTAATATTACTAGAAAACAAGAGAAAACTTCATATCAAAAAACTTTCAAATTAACAAATCTATATATAATATTTTGTTATATATATTTAGAAAAGATTAATACACATAAAATAAATTTTTTATTAATAAATTCGAAATTATTAAAATTTATACAATATAGCAATATATAAACCAAAAATTTAAATTTCTAGTTAACCAACCCAAAGGCTGACAAATCTAAATATTAAGCCTAAATCTCTCACTCATACTTATTCAAACTAAATAGTTAGTAAGAAGTTTATTTGAATCTAATATCTTAAGCAAAAAATGACCCAATTATTTTACTTTACATTATAACTTTGCATAGTCCAATAGATGACAGTATGTTTGTTTTCTAAGTAAAGTCTCAATTTTGAGAATACATTCTAAATAACTATCTTAGAGTATGAATAATGACAACTAGGGTTACAATACTATCTAAAAAAAGAATTTTCGCACAACTTCATATGACTAATATTATTAGGCATGATTTACATGCCAATCAGATTTAATCTGATGATCTGGATCAACAACCAATTAAAACAAACTTATATTATACTAGGATTAGATAAGAATTATTTATAGAATTGTATTACAAAAATTCATTTTTATATTTTATCTAAGTTTCAGGTATAATGCATTATTTGATTTAGAACATTGTAGCTTGATATCTAATGGTGAATTTTATGGATCTGGGTTAACTTTCCAAAGTTCATTTTTTCTGAACTACATATTTCTGACCTGCAATCTATTTTACTAAAAGTACAGAAATAGTTCTATATTTTTTATATCTGTTATTATTATTCCTGAGACACCTGGCAAAAATTAACCAAATGATTATTCTGCTGATTCGATAAGTTATTGATTTTGGCATGATCATGTATAAAAGCTATCATTGTTTTTATATTGGATTTTATAAAGATTTTTATCATTATCTGTTATAATGTTATCAAGTTCTATTATTAAATTTTCGCATATCTGGTGTGTTTAGCTTGTATAAAATTTTCACTTGAATACTTGCCCAAAATGACTAGTGCATTTAATTTGGTACAAAATTTATGGGAAAGACTGTTCTTGTCAACCAATAAATTTTGACAAGACATATAAAAATGGTATCAGATATAAATTAGATTTCTATAATAAACATTTTATACAAATGAGTGCTAATTAAAAAAGTTAGATATGACCAAGAATTTATTAACTGGTTTAACCATGTTGAAATTCAAAAAAGCAAGACTTTATTAACATTTGTCGAAATTGTGTTAAGAATTATGATCAATAAAATTGAAGTAATGTATTAGTAGTTATATTATTTTTAAGTGTTTTCTTTAGATTCAAAAAAAAATCATGAATTAAATGAAAGTATCAAAACAATAGATTAATAATCAAAATTCTCAAGATTTTTATTTGTAGCAAGTGCTACAGATGATACATCCTTATTTTTTGAAATTGTCCATGAACCTGACTTAATGAAGATTTGCTAATACCAGTACCTAAATTTTTGGTGATTTTTTAAACTAAAAATCTCTCTTTTCAAAAGCATCATATTTAAGCAGAAATTTTAAAGTTATCAATATTTGGTTATTTTATTATTATCAAATATTACATAGTACACCCAAAACAATAATTTATTGAATAAAAAAAACAATCATTCTATTAATTTTTTGTTAAATGTTCCAGGAATAATGATAATAGTTGTAATCAAAAATCAATTTGCAACCAATTTATTTTAATGATAATTATTTCATTGATAGCTTATTTCACTAACAAATGTTTTTTAATTCTAATCTGAACCTAATGACAATGGTCATAATTACTTTGTCAGTGAAATGACTATTGATGAAATAAATAATTAGTAAAATAATCTATTGAGTAAAACAAACTATCAGTAATCTAAGTTGTCAGAAGTGGATTTTGCTTAAAAAAAGAGATATTGGAATTATGGAGTCATTCAGAAAGGTAAATTTCAGAAAAGTAAGCAATGACAAAATATTACATGAATATAGTATTATATTATACATTCAGAAACCTTTACATGAAATTAGTTTACCAAAGCTTACATAAAACTATAGTATTTGTTGACAGAATTTAGTGCATAAGATTTAATATAGGAAATTATATTTCTAACTTATACTATAATGCAAATCTTTTTAAGACACTATATTATATATATTTCTAAGGGTATTTGAAATTCTTAGTTATAAAATTAATAATAATATTTCAATTATTTTTATAACTCTTTTTTGATGCTTATTGATATTCATATTTTCACTATCTATTTTGGAAGTGATCTTAATTTTTTTACCACTTTCAAAATTTTGATCAGTTTTGCTTTTATTAATTACTCTATTAGAATTGGTTTTGTTATTTTTTTTTAGCTTTCTTGCTATCACTTTTTTTCAGTATTATTATTTATAGTTTTTTATAGTAGCTAGTCATCACCATGTTTGGGTATATCATGTGATTCATTTCTCTACAGTAGCAATAGCTGGCATTTTATCAAATTCTAATTTTCTCTCCTGAACCATATCTTGAAGAGCAGATACCATTTGAGTTGCAGACATTTGATCTGTCTTATTAATATTTCTAGCTAAATAATACCCTTCCAAGTAGGTTTTTACTTTGCTTGTTATTCTTATTACAGCACCACATCATTCTAATTTCTGATTACTTTTTAAAGCCCATCCTTGAGCCAAAGAATATGAGTTTTTAGAATCTAAATTATTATATAGCTTAATTTTTCTTCATTTATAAAAATATTGTTAGATTATTTGAATTATATAATGAAAGTATATATATACTATTCATACCAAATCTATTTTGTTTAAAAGAATAATTTATATTTGTTTCTAAAATAAAAAATATAATAAAGAATTTAGAATTTTAATTTATTGATATATTTATAAATAGATTTCTTACCATTTTCTGTTAGGATTGGAATAATCCAAGGTTTTTTTGGTTGTGTATAATCTATTGCTCTAGTAGAAGGTTTATGAATAATACTATCTGTTAATTTTGTAATTTCTATTAGTGAAAATAATTTCTATTCACCAATATGCGGTAACATTTGCTCTATTATAAAACCTGCTAATTCTTCTGATATTGGCCATTTTCAATAAAAAATAATATAATTTGTTTGATAGTTTTTACAGCCATGTGGTCACAATATGGTTCAAGATTTGCAACTGAAGTACCACTAAGATCTTGAATTGCTTCTTGAATTTTTTCACCAGAATCAAGATTGTATCCTATTTTTATATATCTGGCTATTGCATGAGAAATCTATTTAAAAGTTAATTATATAGTAATAACAAATTAAAAATTTTATTTAAAAATAAATTATAGTTAAAGGGTATTAAAATAACAAATTTAATAGTAAAAATTATTAGAATCTAAGGTTAGAATATAGCTAGAATATTAAGACTTCTCTAAAATTTATTAAATATTATAAAGCAAATAATTCTACTTCTAATTATAAAAATTATTAAAATTAGTTTGGTATATTTTTTTATGTAATTTTTACAAATTACTAAAAACTTTTAATATTTTGATATTATATATAAAAAAATTCTATTTTTATCTGGAATAAAGTTGTCTGACATATAATTACTATTATATTATATAATATAAACTACTATAAAAACCTAACAAGTCTATAGGTTATATAGACAAATTTTAATAATA
Source organism: Gigaspora rosea (assembly GCA_003550325.1). Lineage (NCBI taxonomy): Eukaryota > Fungi > Glomeromycota > Glomeromycetes > Diversisporales > Gigasporaceae > Gigaspora > Gigaspora rosea. The sequence goes on along the minus strand of QKWP01000392.1, from coordinate 290,510 downwards.
TTATATAGATTTATATTATATAATACAATAAAAATAAATATTGAGCAACTTTAACCCAGATAAAAATAGAATTTCCTAAAAGAAATTTTAATTTACTGATATTTTTACTATAAAATTTATATTTTTTAACTGTTAATTTATTATTTGAATATCTTACTGCAGTATGATAAGAATCTACTAATAATTTGGCTTCTTCAGGTTCAAAAAATACCAATCTTGAACCTCAATATTATACCATTGATACCAATTGGTTACTAAAGCTATCATTTCTGAATTATGATAATGAGCTCTATTATCTGAAAATATTTTTATCCAATTAGGTTTTGGATCAATTGTTTCAAATACAGAATCAAATAATGATGCTGTAAACCAAATATCTTGTTTGGTAATAATCAAAAGCTTGAACTTCAATTTGAATATTATTAGTTTTATTAAAAACTAAAATAGTATATAGAGTCTATTCTCATTTGCTAAAAAATTGTGCTTTAGTTTCTCATACTCTTTTTTCTAAAATTTTTATTTTGTAATCTGCTAATATTAATGCACTCTAATTATTCAAATTTTTTAGTGCTACTTGAAATTGTGTATTTAAATAGGTTTTACGTGCTTGATGAGCCCAAAAATAAATAAGCTTTTCTTTATATTTTGAAAGTAATTCATGATCATCAAGGGTAATACTCTTTCTAATTCATTAAACACATTCACCAAAAGCATACAATAAACAATAGTTTATACATGGTACATAGTTTGTTGTACCATCTTGATTTAATGTAAGTTCAATTTCAAAATTTCTTCTTAAATTGTTATGTAAACTTCTATTTGGTATATAAATTCATACTAAAAAAATTATATGTACATATATATTAAATCCAATTTTTTTATAAGTTTATAAATTTAAAATTATCTACTTAAAGTTCTTGTTCATAAATATTAGCTTTAATTAAAACTAACAATTCATCAAATATCATATATCCATAATTATTACATATATTACAAAGACCACCAAGATCTTTTCAATAAACATATCTTCCACTTTCTAATCGAGCTATAAAAGCTGTTTGTTTGATTCTATTAGGATATATTCGCCTTTTTGGTATCTTTTAAATACAATAATGGCAATCTACTTTTTTATCAATTGTATATGAACTCATACTAACATTATTTTTATTATTAAAAAAGGCTAAAAATTGTGTGTCTTGAACTTCAGTTATACAAGACCTTGTAATTTTAGGTTTTTTAATTGCTGGACATCCAGGACCATTTACATGTGCATAAAATTTAGCAGCATAATAAAGGTTATATGATAATTTTAATTTTTCATGTAATTTTTTTGGACCAAATTCATCAACTATAATAGATAAAATTTGTTGCATTCCATTAATACCATGTATATTTTTAGTTAAAGCCTGATTGAAACTATTCCAAAGTTTTCTTTTATCTGTAGATTCATTTTCATCTGCAAATTCAATTTTATCTACTAATGGAGCTTTTAACAATCCCATATTATACAAATTTAAAAGAGTTTCTTTATCACTTGATGGATCTGTTGCACATGTTCAAATTTAATCTACAATATTAAATATAATAAATTAACTAAAATAAATTATTTGTCATATAAATTTAAATTATTACAACCAACAGCACGCATCATAGCTAGCTAAGCAAATAATTTACGCTCACTTAATATATTATAAATATGTACTAATGCATCTAAAAATTGAATTATATTACTTTTTTGTAATTTCAATTTAATAAAAAAGGTTTATCAATTTAGATTAGCTATAGCAATTTTTTGGTGTAAATGATGATTAAAAATTTGATCTATTATTTCACTTTTTCCCATTTAGTAACTGAACATTGAGGTAGTGAATTAGTTGTAATATGTTTGTGTTTTAATACAAATTTTACTTTGAAATCGTTAAGGCCAAATAATGAAAATCTATATTGATCTTAAAGACTTTTAATTTTTTCCAAACTTTTGTAGGTATGCTATTACATTGAGTAGATAAAATTTTTTCTTGATAATAAACTGTTATTGTACAATTATTTTTAGTACAATTTGTTTTTGTTCCCTACCAATTTTTTGTATAAAAATTGAAAGATATCCAGGACAGCAAAATTTAATTTAATATTATCAGAAATATCTAATTTTGTAATTAAATATTCTTATTATTGTAATTAATATAAAATGGAATATAAGAAATATTTTCTAACAGTTGGAATACAAATGTTATCATCATCAAACCCCAAAACTGATGGATCTAAATAACAGGTTTTGTTGCCAAAAAGTTTTGATAAGTTTCATTAATAGCAGTAGACACAGTATTATAAATTTGATTTCGTGTATTAGACTTATATAAAAAACCTGGTCTAGTTCTATATTGGTCTTTTTAAACAATTTTTACTATAAATTCTTGATTATTTAAAAAAACATGAATTCGACAATTTATACGAAAGGAGTACAAGCATTTTGTGTTGGTTTTTTTTTTTAAAAATACTACTAATTTGTACAAAATTGACTATAGTGCAATTCTTCTAACATATAATCAGGAGTTAATTATTGTAGTAAAGATTTTTCATTAGCCATCTTAAACAAAAATCATAACAGCAATAATACTACTGTTAATCTTCATTTAAAAAAAAGTATGAGATTTTATTGCTTTTTGGGGGCATCCAGAAATAACGTTATACAAGAGGGGGAAAGGGTCTGACAAAATATAACGTTTTTCTTCTTAAGTAAGGAGAGAGTCAAAAAAATATAACACAATTTTTTTAGAAAAAATCGTCTAAAAACAGATCCAGTGGTCCAAATTTAATGATTTTAGTACCATTCGATTCGTCTCTGTGAGAGATGTCGAATGGTACCAATTTTATTTTATTTGGATTACTGGATCAAAAGTTAATGGCCAAATACTATTAGTTATCATGTTTTCTTACAAAATGACTATAAAATCAATAGTTTTTTGTAAATAACTATTGATCCAGTAATCCAAATAAAATGATTTTGGTATCATTGGANATTTTGTGTTGGTTTTTTTGAAAAATACCACCAATTTGTACAAAATGAACCATAGTGCAATTCTTCTAACATGTAATTAGGGGTTAATAATTGTAGTAAAGATTTTTCATTAGCCATCTTAAACAAAAATCATAGCAGCAATAATACTACTGTTAATCTTTGTTTAAAGAAAAGTATGAGCATTTTATTGCTTTTTATTACTCCAAATCGGTTCAATTCAGTAGTTCATTATTATGCATTGCAATTAGAACAACTATTTAATGATTTTACTATCTTTATACCTATAGCATATTGGAAATTTTATATTTATCTAATAAGTAAACATATTAAAAAAATTATCAGTTATAATCCAGTATGTAGTATATGATTTTATAGATGTTATACCACCTATTGTAGCATTTTCATAAAATGATTTATATACCACAAAATAAGCATATAAGAAATATGATATTTGAACGTATATAAATTACAGAATTACATCATCGAATTGCTAATATAACTAGAAGAATATATATATTTCTCTATAGCTGTATTTATTGCATTCTTAAAATAGATGATAAATATCTATTTGCAAGTTATAATTTGGCAGCACTTATGTACTATATGCTACTGTTGTTTATTATATTTTTAATACAACTGTGATTATAATCTATATAAAATACTGCAGCTTCGCTACAATGTAGTATAATTATTTCATTTTGTATTATACTATTCCTAATTACCAACATTACAATTATAGGGTCTTGCACTTTTATTGCATCACAAACATGAGGTATTTAATGGTATTTGCACATCTATCTTAGTTGTTACGCCCAATTAAATATGAGGTTCTTGCACTGCTATCGTAGTCATAGTGCCTAATTACAAGTATAAGGCTCTAGTACTACTATTGTAGCTATAGTGCCCAATCACTAAAGGTCTTGCACTGCTATTATAGTTGACTTTCTAAAGTTTATTTTTTTGAAATACCATTTCACTGAAGTTATATTATAGGCAATCTATTTTACTAACAGAGCAGAAATAGTTCTATGTCATTTCACTGAAGACCAATTCGTTAATAAGTTTATTTCAACAATAATTATTTCATTAGTAGTTTTTTCACCAACAAATTTTTTTAAAAAATTGCACTAACCTTAACACTCATTCTAACCTGAACTACCCACTTGAACCTAAGCACAATGGTTGTAATTACTTTGTCAGTGAAATAAATATAAAAAAGCAAGCTGCTATTAATCAAAAAGCTAATACTTTTGATGTATTTAATACTGAAGCAAAAGGATACTTAGCTGATTATGCTATTACGAAGCTAATTGCTTTGGAAATAAATAGTGCTATGCCGCAAGTAAACTATCAGACTATTAGTAACCTAAATTCTTAGAAATGAAGCTTGTTTAGAAGCAGGAATATTAGAATTATGGAGTCAAAGGATTTCAAAAAAATAAGCAACAACAATCATAGCCATGGAGCTTAATTACCAACGTGAGGGTCTTGCACTACAATCATAACCGTGATATTTAATCATAAAACATAAGGTCCTTGTATTGTTCTTAGAGAGGTAAGAACAGGTCACTTCATTACAAGATGAGTAATAATGAAAAAAAAGAAAACTTACTCTAAGCAAAAGACCTAAATATTCAAACTTTTTGTACCAACATAAGGGTCTTGCACTGCTATCATAGTTGACTTCTCGAAGTTTATTTTTTTGAAATACCATTTCACCCAAGTCATATTACTGGCAATTAGTGTTCCAAGTTGATTAAAATTTTGTCAGCTGGTTAGTTGCCAACTATAGTTGCAACTAACCAGTTACATATATCACGTGACCAAATTAATCGGTTAGTTGGTTAGTTGGTTAGTTGGTTAGTTGGTCAGTTGTTAGTTGCTAAGTTGTACAAAAAAAATAACCAAAAATCAAAATTTTGTTAGATAAAATTTACTATTGCGTAATAAGTAGGGTTGTGCCCCAAACCTCTTTTTTGTATTATGACATTAATACATAGTTTGGGCTTGGAATTAAGAATTTCTACTTAATTTGGCTTTCTGTTTCCTGACCACAATTATTACTATTTAATCATTATCGCTTTCTTTAATATAATTTATTAAATATTTTTATAAATAAATTATCATCGACATTTAAAGTAAATTCATCTAATATAAATGATAGTGATGTTTTTTCAATTTGTCTATTTTTTTTATTATATAAATATTAATTTAATTATTTAAATAAACTTATTATATAATCTATAATAATAAATTATTACCATTCTCTAATTCACATTCATTATTTGTATTATCATCATTATTATAATTAGATCTATTATTTCTTTGGTCTTGAATATTATTGAAATTATTATCATTTTCTAACTTTTTTTTTATTTATACTATTATTATAATTAGATTGAACTTACGTATTATCAGAATTATTATTATTTTCTATAAAATTTATACATATAATTAATATTATAATTTAACATTTTATAAACTTAAATTATATCATTATTTTATATACCTTCAATATGTTCTTGATTGTTCAAGCCATAGTTTTCAAGATAAGTTGGTTGAACTTTTACCATATATTGCATCGTTTCACTATAGTTGGACATAGGTTTTCTAATTTGGCTTCAATATAGTATTTATTCCTTTCTCATGATCTTTCCTGTTAATCCCTATCCAGACTTCTCAGTTAAACTTCAAGTATCGATATATATCTTTTTGTAAATTGTCCATCGACCACTTTGCAATTTTAGCATCCTAATTACTATCTTTGCAACGCTTTTTACGAATAAAGCCATTTGTGCATATCCAGCATTTTTTGTTATAGGTTTGCTACTTATTGGAAGACTAGTCGTTGCTTTTCCATCAATAATATTTCAATTTTCTGGATTTTCAATAAACATAATCGCAAGTTTTTGATCTTTAGTAGTTTGCTTGAAAGTTCTCTTTGGAGATTAAGATAACTTAAATAATATTTGTTAAGTAAAAGTTTAATAAGTTATATAAAAAATAATTTAAGTGAAATAATTTAAGCAAAGGTTCAGTAAGTCATATAAAAAAAATAATTTGAGCGAAGGTTTAGTTAAGAATATTGCAAAGGTTTAATAAGTAATTTGAGCAAAGGTTTGTAAGTTATAAAAAAATAATTTAAGTAAAGGTTTAATAAGTACTGTAATTTGAGCGAAGGTTCAGCAAGTAATTTGAGCGAAGTTTTAGTAAGTAATTTGAGTGAAGTTTTAGTAATAATTTTTGAGTAAAGGTTTAATATATAATTTGAGATTTGAGCAAAGGCTCAATAAGTTATATAAAAAAATAATTTGAGTAAAGGTTTAATAAGTAATTTGAGCAAAGGTTCAGTAAGAAATTTTGAGCGAAGGTTCAGTAAATAATTTAAGCGAAAGTTTTATTATTTACTTTCCAATTTCAAAATTTCGATATGCAAAATAAGATTTACATACCGGATATGTATTACTATTCTGATTTGGATATTGTGCGACTATATTACATGATTACTGTCACTAGTTTTTAGTTGATTAATATAGACTAGTTAGTTGACAACTAACGATTAATGTAATCGAACTAGTTGATAATAAATCGATTAGTTGATTAAAAATTTTTTAAATTGGTTAGTTGAAAAGTTGTCAACTATTCAATTTTTCAACTAACAATTTGGAACACTACTGGCAATCTATTTTACTAACGGAGCAGAAATAATTCTATATCATTTCACTAAAAAACAATTTGTCGACAAGTTTATTTCAACAATAATTATTTTATCAGCAGTTTTTTTACTAACAAATTTTTTTAAAAAATTGCACTAATCTTAACTCTCATTCTAATCTAAACTACCTATCTGAACCTAATTACAATAGCTATAATTACTTTGTTAGTAAAATAAATACAGAAAAGCTAATTAAAAAGCTAATACTTTTGATGCATTTAATACTAAAGCAAAAGGATACTCAGCTGATTATGCTATTATAAAGCTAATTAGGACCCTGAAATATAGATAGGTCAGGTATAAGTTTGCTTATTTTTGAGATTTTTTATATAGATCTTTTCTATTTATAGTAAATTTTTGCTTATTTTTAGTTTTTTTTGCAAATTTTTCCTTTTATAATTAACCTGACCTATCTATGTACAGTCAGATCTCTCTAAATGCATTCTCCCTAAGTGCATAACCTTCTTAAATGCATATCAGTTTTCTGGCCCAAATATATACCAAACCTCTATAAATGCATTTTTTCTTATTGTTCTCTTAATGCATACCTCCAAATGTTTGGTCCCAACGATATGCATTTAGAGAGGTCTGACTGTATATTTCGTGGTCCTAGCTAATTGCTTTAAAAATAAATAGAGCTATACCTGCAAATAAACTATCAAACTATTGGTAACCTAAATTGTCAGAAATGAAGCTTGTTTAGAAAAAGGGATATCAGAATTATAGAGTTAGAGAAATAGATAGATTTTGGAAAAGTAAGCAACAACAATCATAGCTATGGAGCCTAATTACTAACCTGAGAGTCTTGCACTGCTATTGTAGCCGTGGCATGTAATCACAAAACATAAGGTTTTTGTATTGTCCTTAGAGTGATAAAGGCAGGTCATTTCATTACAAGATGAATAATAACGAAAAAAAGAAAACTTACTCTAAACAAAAGACCTAAATATCAATCTTTCTTGTATTATACAAGAACATATAATTTCCCTTTTTTTCATAAACATTACATATTGTATATATATCATGATATAAAACTGGAAAAATACCTGCATCTAATGACCATAGTATAAAAAACTATAAAAGACTAAAACAACGAATTGAACATATAATCCAATTCTAAACTCTCATTTTATTTTGTTAAAAAGTTTTTTATACTATCATCAAGTATAACTGTTAGTAGAAAAACTAATAAACATTACTAAATCTAAAGGAATTCTATATATTTTAATGGAAAAATAAAAGCAAGGCTCAATAAAATTGCCTTATTAGTTTATATTTATGTTTTGTATTATAATACTTTATTATATATTATGTTTTTAAGTTATTTATCTTATTGCAGAAATCGTGATTTTAAAATAAGTTCAATTTTTATATATGATTACGTATATCCTAGTAATTTATTAGTAAATATTGATCATAAATTCTCATTTATTCGCAGATCATCAATTAATATATAAAAAAAGAAACTTATATGTAATTTTTGACCAATTACAATTGATTTTATTATACTAGCCAATCAGAATTGAGTATTTATTTCAAAATTTGGTATGGGAATATTGGTTTATACTGTCCTGCACTGTATAAAAAGTAAAGAATTATATATATTATATAAAGAGTTATCTATTTTAATAGTAGTTATAGAAACTTTATTCTCTTTAAACTTTTTAAACTATAAAGTTATTATTTTAACTTTTTTATAAATAAATAATATATCTTCTCCATATATTATATATAAGGTATTATAGTTTTTTAATTACTGTATTAAGACCTGCAGGTCGATAGCATAGCGGTTATACTTACAGATTGCAAATCAAAGGTTGATAGTTCAATTCTCTCTAGAGGCAAAACAAATAAACCAGCTGGTTAGGGAAATAAAACACTGTAAGAAGACAGGAATAGAATCTCAAAGAACTCAGATACAACTTAGATAATTCTAAAAAAGAAAATTTTGTATAGAAATTCACCAAAATTGCATTTTTATATAGTAAATTTTTTTTTAAATTTTACTCTATTTTATATATCTATTTGGCTAAAATACTACTAAAATTATACAAGCTCAGATCTAAGTTGTATCAGAGTTTTTCAGGGTCCTACAGGGACCAAGGATGTCTATAGACAGACTTAATTGGGCGTTGCCATTATCAAATCTGTGGCAGTGAAATAAATATGCTAGAACCCAATTTGTAATAACTAAAGTTATAAGACATAATGCGAGGCCTAAGTCTGAGAAAATACTATATAAACTTATAGCGAGCAATCCAAAATGCGAACTGTACTAACAGCTGTCCTTAAGGAAATTACTGAGAGGTCTTGCTGAGAAGTTAAATAGTCGGTGCCACTGAGCATCTGGGTGGTTTGAAATAGGGCAAGCCAGATATATCTACTATAAAAATAGCTAACTTGTAATCAATTTGTTATTAGATAAATTAATAAAGTTAAGCACTAGAAAGCACTGGTGCAGAGTTTAAAAAAATTACTGTATTAATTTTTAGATAAAAGCTAAATTCAAAGTAATTTTTTTTTAAAAAAAAGATTAAAAGAAAGTTAAAATTAATTAAAATACCATATTTTTCTGAAAATAAGCACCTCTTTTTTGCTATAAGGTTGCTTATATTTAGGTACTTCAGTAAAATAAAAAATACCTTTACAAAAAACCAATTTTTTGTTCGCCCTTGTTCATTGTAACGATCACATGATCATCTCCAGTGATGTCTAGATCTTGAATAAACTTGCTAAAAATAGATTATTGTTGTATATCTAACCAAATCTTGTACATATATTAGAGAAAAAAATCAACCAAAAATTTTGTGATATATCGATCCTTAGCTTTGACTTAATGAAGAGAAATAAGCAGTTTATAGAATCACAAAAAAAAAGAATCATTTAACACTATAAATATGGGCCGACCTACTCAAAAATAAAACCAAAAAATGCCTCCAAGTCAAGTCAAGAAAATATTCTTAAGCAAAATCAAAGAAACGTTCTCAAGACAAGTCAAAAAAATGTTCTCAAGTCAAATGAAGATAACATCTCTGAGTCAAGTCAAGAAAATGCTCCTAATTCAAATAGAGAAAAATCTTTAAAGCATAAAAGTCTTCCACTTGTTCATAATAATACCGGTAGTTTTGTTAAAACACGAGCACAATACAATAAAGAAAATATCTCTTGAAGTGAAGCAAACCAAATTGTCAAATGTAGTGCTAAAGTCACTAAGTGAATACAGACCTTCTATTCTATTTCGCAAAAATTGGAAGTAGTTGATTATGCAGTACAGCATGGAAGAAACATGGCAGTAGTTAATTTTAACCTTGAACTTGATGATAGTATAGTTGGATGCTGGATAAAGACAAGCTCAAGTGGATAGCAGAAACCAATAACAAAAGCAAGAAAATTGGTTCTGGTCGAAAGGCTTTTTACTCTGAGGCAGAAAAACGCCTATGCACATGGATAATTGAACAAAGAGAACAGGGATTAGCTGTAACTTACGAGATTATGCAAAACTGAATGATAGAGATTTTGCAACAACCAGACATGGTAACTCTTTATGATGATTCTGCAAAGACATTCAAAATGTCGCATCATTGGACAGTTGCATTTATGAAAAGGAATAAACTAGCACTACGACGACGTACAAGAATTTTACAGAAACTTTCTGAACAAACTCAGGAGTTGTTAGAAAAATTTCATGAACATATTACTTGACTTAAAAACCTAAAGTTTTTTGAATTGAGCAATATCCTTAACATGGATGAAATACCTGTTTGGTTTAATATAGCTGGTAACTTTACTGTCAATCCAAAAGGTGAAAAAACAGTTCATATTCGTGCTATGGATAATGACAAAAATAGGTTTACATTTGTTTTAACATGTGCTGCAGGAATGTTTTTATTTATTTATTTATTTTCGTCTAATATAATGTTCTATTTACTAATGCTGTTATATATTTATTATTGTAGATGGAACAAAGCTCCCCCGATTTGCATTTTTAAAGGAAAGAGATTAACACATAAAGAGCAAAAATGAATCCCAGCTGCCATTGTAGTTTGGTTTCAAACCAATGGTTGGATGGATACCAAATTAATGATAAAATATGTGGACTATCTTCATGAATTAAGGTTAAAAATGGAACTCGAAATAAACCAACAATGCTAGTGTATAATTCTTTTAAGGGCCATCTAGACGATTCGGTTAAAAGTAAGTTTGGTGAGTGCAGTTTTGATCCGGCCGTAATTCCCGCAGGCTTAACTTGCATATATCAACCGCTTGACGTTACTATTAACAAACCGTTCAAAGATAACTTGCGCAAAGAATGGCATAATTGGATAGGAAAAGGTAGTGCTGGATATACTACTAAAAGAAATCTTCGAGTGCTCGAATAAGTGATGTATGCACATAGGTTAAAAATTCTTGGGAAAAACTTCCTAATGGAATAATTGTAGAATCTTTTAAAACTTGCAAAATTACTGATGATTCAAATGAATTGAATTCAGATTTGGAAGTTTATTAATCTTTGCAATACTGACATTAAATCGAATTCCGATTTGGAAGTTATTGATCTTTGCGATGCTAACAATAATGATGATAATATCAGAAGGAATGAACATAGTGAATTCATTCATTATCAAGATTCTGCAGAAATGGGAAGTTTGCTGCAATAAATAATTTTGGATATGACTTTCAAAATGGAATTGAAGTTGATAATACTGATGAAAGCGATGATATTGATAGTGATAGTTATGTTAGTGACAGTTATGTTAGTGCTGGTTATGTTAGTGACAGTTATGTTAGTGACGATTAAGATGTTAACGATGCATAATTAAGATAATGTTGTGATTGTATTTTTATTTTAATAAATTGTAAAAATATTGATGAATTTATTATTAGAGCAATACGAATTTTACAATGCACAATTAATTGGAATATTATTCAAAAAGTAAGGTTGATATTTGGAGCAAAGTGATGTGGAATATGCAGTAAGTCGGAATCAAAGCTATGTGGAATATGCAGTAAGTCAGAATCAAAATTATGCAGAATATGCAGTAAGGCCATTAGAGCCAAGAAGCGAAGAATAAAAAAAAAATGCTGTTAGTAAAAGGGGAAAAAAAAGGAGGAAGTAGAAAAAACCAGTACTTTATTGGGTGGATTATAGCTTAGTATGCATTAAAAATATAATGAGTTGTTTATTAAATTCGATTTTTAATTGTGCAACTTAATAAAATAAAGTTATCCTGTGGCTGCTTTTAAATATCTGTCATACATGCTTGAAACATAAAACTTAATTATTTATATACGTTAATATAAGTATAAATTATAAAATTGGAGGTTTTCTATTTTGCTTCAGGGGGTGCTTATTTTTGGGTATGTATGAATTACAGAGGGTGCTTATTTTTGGGGTGCTTATTTTCAAAGGAATACGGTAATTATTTTAACAAGTTTCAAAAGTTAAAAAATTCAAAAATTTTTTAAATAATTTTATATTTGTAAAAAAAATTACTGGTAATAAAAAATTCAAAAATTTTTTAAATATTTTTATATTTGTAAAAAAAAATTATTAATACTTATTGAAAATTTAAATTATTATCTTAATATGTTTTAAAAATAAAAAAAAATAAAAAAACTTTTAAATATTTTTATATTTGTAAAAAAAATCTATTGCAACTTAATAAAACAATTATTGAAAAATTAAATTTAAAGTTTGTTTATACCAGGAATGAATGCAATGAGTGCATGGTTTAACGCTGTTTGGAGTGGGATTTGTTCGCATAATCTTAAGTTTGATTGGTCCACATGACTAATTCATCAAATTTTGGTTATTTTCACATATGATTTTATCACGCCATTATTCTTCACATGCAAATTTATCACGCCTTATATCAGTATTCCTATATGGCATAGATTGACAAATATGTAAATAAATAATTATAGGTTATGGTTTAAATATAACGATAAGAACTACATATATAAGAAATATCATAGCCGCAATAACTAATGATATTAAAAGCAAGAATTTTAGACGCAAAAATTGGTAACCCGTTGCAAATTAATTTGTCTATTTACTTGATATTTGGCATTTTTTATTTTTTTTCATAGGATTTTTTATTGGGTTGATTAAATGATAATCACTAATTATCAAAGACAATAGCGAAATAATTTTCGGATAACTGAATAACCTGATGATTAATTATATGATGCATCATAAACTTTGTTTAATTCACTAATTCAAGTCAATAAAGTTTTGTGCCTTGCTTGATACCAAAAAACACTAAGTAAATTTTTACTTAAGTTCCCAAATATCAAGAGATTGTGATTATATTATCAAGTCATTAGCCATAAAAAAGTAGAAGTAACATGCATGCAAAAAATTCTATAGTTTTTTTTGTAGATCTAAATAAATAATTTATGAGAAACGCGGTATGAACTATCAAAACTTACCAAGAATAACAAACTATCATATCCAAAACTACAACTTTTCAGTTTGACTTAGGGCTATTAATCAGTCCGTTCGGTCTGTCCAGGTTAAAAAACTGCCCAGTCCTTTAAAAAACTGGACTGACTGTGGTCCAGGACCAAATAGGACCAAATAGAGCTAGACCGGATGGACCGATGATCAATATAATACTTTTTTGCTATAATGATGAAATTAAGTCTATCAGTATAAAAAATTTTAATAATTTTACAATAAGCTTTTCAAATTTGTAATATTGGCTTATATTATATAAGAGACAATAATTAATACATTTGATAATTTTGGTCATACATAAATTATGGATTAGAAAATAATATATAGTAGTATATTAATATAGCAAAATAACATCATTTAATTAACTTCGTAAAATATGAACATTATAGTTAAAATCATTTAAAAAGATATTTTGTCACTTAACATTCGATAATTTGATTGAATAATATAATCATAATTGGGCACGGCAAATGTTCAATCTTGTACTGATTCAAGACAATTATTGTCTTAATACCGGTATATGAAAATATTAAAGTAAATTAACAAAACGATCAGATGTTACTTGCATAGAAAAAAAATACTTATTAATATAATATTGTTAGCATCTACATGCCTGTCAAATACTTAAAAATTTATAAACCTATATATTTAATAAAACAAAATATAAAAAATAAAGTATACTACTAGTATTGGGTTATTTCTAAGTTAAAATCAAAAAAAATTTTTAATCAGTAAAATGTTATAGTATAAAAGTTTTATACGTATTTTATAAGCACAATAAAATTATATACATATATAAAAAAAACCTGCTAGCAGGAAAAAAAATTTTTATAAAATTAAAATTTAGAATGGAAAGCCTTTAGTAAACCAAGATTTTAAACACAAAACATCCCGAACCGTTTCATTTTCACTGTTAATCCAGCTAAGCTAAATAGTTGTTCACATGGAACACTAGTAGACATAATAGCTAGATAATCTTGTATTTGCTTAGGTATTGTTTGGAACATGAGTTTGAGGCAAGATAATAGTTAATTTAGTCAAATACAAATTTATTAAAAATCCTCAGCTAAATTAATCATTAGCTTGTTTCAAACTTATGTTCCAAAATAATGCCCATAAGGCACACAAATAGTAAATCAACTGATCACGCCATTGCTGTCATTAATAAATTTCTCTATTTATTAATATTAACAACAGCTCATTCTCATTATACATTAAACATGGTTTAAATATCTATACTACAAGGAAATAATGGGGGATAAAAAAATTATCAGGTGCCAAATAACCCTTTCATTATATGGCTGTACTGAATAACCTACAGTGACGATGGTGAAGTTTCAGGAACAGGTTTCTATTTAACAGGTTTTTGCTTTTTTTACCCATTCATTTACATCATATATGCATGTTGCGTGCATGTGCAGTAATTGAAAATGTCATGCATATAAATGTTTTTTGTAGAAAACAAGCAATGAAACTGAAATTCTGCACATAAACATTACGAGGTGCATCTCATAGTACTATATTTATCTATTCTATGAGAATTGTTTAACTAAGCATCACTTTTAACAGGTTTTTCTTTCGATTAAAGTACTATAAAAATGTCTTTCATTATTGTCTTTCAGAATTGCACAAACTAAATAAGTATGTTATGATCTTTTTTTTATTACTACTTTACTAGAATTCAAAAATATGCAAGTGGATATACTACCTCGCAACTCAGATTTCGCCCTAATGCGATGATTATAGCAAATTTAATAAATACATAATTATCAAAATTAAAGTAAATTGTTAAATTGTCGATAATAAAAATGTCGACCAGTATATCATTTCGGTATAATCTTATACTGGCCGAAAATTTTATTATCAAAAAACTACATTTTATTGCCGAAAAATAATTATCGAAATTTGTCACAAAATTCATCACGTTTCCTACTATGTAATTGCAACTCAGCTATAAGTATCTGAATCTATACTACAAGGATTGATGCATAAGCTGAGATGGGATATGCTCCTAGGAATAACAACTATAATTGCTCCGGTATTGCCATCATCAGCTGAATTGTTATGCCAGTGGTCTCCTATACTGCATTAAGAGGCTGACTTTGAGTTAAAGATTTGGGAGAGTTTGGCAGATTTGTTTGTACCATGTTTCTTATTATGTTAGATCCTTGCAATCGATTAGTGTTAGACAGTGCCCGAATAAGCAATTTGTATTTATCTGATTTCATGTGCTGATTCACGCAAGATTGGCTCTCGATTAGGACTAATAGCTGTGTTTTTGTGCCTGACCAGTTTGTTTCTTGCATATTCCTGCTTAGCTATTGTTTTGATTTGTTGATTTCTATCAACTGACAAAAAAAAAGCTCTGTAAAAGATGTTTTTTATAGTGAATTATGATTATTTCAAAGCAGACCATCCTATCCCAAAACGTGATCAGATTGTGTGAAAAAATTTTTTGTAATCAATCCATGAATTATGATAATCGTTCAATAAATCACCAGGGTGTGTATAATTTTTAATTATTTTACTTTAAAGATGATTTTCAAGATAATTAACCGTAATCATTTATTTGTTTAATAAACTACAGCTTGAGTATGAATTTTATTCTGTTCACTTTAACGATTGTATTCAAGAGAATGCATGATTTAACTGTAATCATTTAATCATTCAATAAATTATCAAGATAGTGTTAACCTGTAAAATATCACAAAAACGGACATAACGTTTGAACCAGTGATCCAAATTCGATGAAACAACCACTATTCGACTCAGCTCGATGAGACAGTTCGAATAAGCTATAGTACGTCCCTGTACGACCTCTGGTTGCCAAGATAGGAGTTATCAAACATTTACTCCTATACTTATTAATTGATCAGCGATCTGATTGGCTAGGCGATTACTGCGGACAAAAATCGTAGATCTGACATATCTAAAAGATGTCATATTTATAGCTTATATTCTAGATATTTTATTTATTATATATATATTATTTATTACATATATTATATTTATACTAGTTATACTATATATTTTATTAATAATAGTTATAGTATATATTACACATGTAAAAGATATTGACCGTTACATTTGTAAAATTTCAAAAAGTATAAAAGCGGCTGATGTGGACCCCAAGTTCAACATCGAGTCTTCATACTCTTTCAATAATAAAAACAACTATTAACTACGCAAATCAAACAGTTATTAGTATCCTCATATACTTTTAATTGTAGCCTCTTTCGTAATTGCAAATTGCCTTAAATCTTCTTTGTTAAGTTTTCTTAAAAATGCCATACTGACTTAGATATACCACAGTAACAAAGTTTGAAGTTACACAAAGTGTTCACTGTCTAAGATCACTCTAGTTACCTAATATCTTTGAAGAAGTGGATATAGGATAACAATAGTATGAAGTTTATCATAATTCTTTTTACTTTAACGATTGTGTTTCAGTACAATATATTATTAACCGTAATTATTTAATCATTCAATAAAATCATCAGGACGAGTATGATGTTTTATGTATCTTATTATTCAATAAATCATCAGGTGAGTACATGTTTTATGTCATCTAATCATTTAATAAATCATCAGGGTGAGTATGATGTTTAATTCTGTTCACTTTGATGATTGTATTTCGAGTCAATGTATGATTAATTATAATTATTTATCATAATCGAAAAGCATTCATGTTACATGACGCAAAGTATTTATTTGGACTAAGCCAGAAGCTGAAGGTGCTTTTATTAAAATTTCAGCAGAATCATGATTAAGAAGCAAAGTAACTAATCTGTGTTAGCCAGAACAGCAACGACAAACAATTGTAATTGCACTGGGAGTCGCTATAGGATTGAAGCCAGTGAATTTATTCCCACCTGCTGAAGCAAGCCAGCTGTAAGTGAAGAAATATGCATTAAGAAATGTACAATAGAGTCACATTTATTTTCATATTAGAGCGGGAAGCGCAATTCATGCGAATTTCAGTTCAAGCACTTCAGACCTGGCTATATTATACCAATTCTTATACTTGATACCTTCCAATTCTTAATTCCATGATATACATTGGCATATACTAACATTATTTGTCATTACCGTCCCCTTCCTCTGCACCATTTTCTGATTATCAGATACATTGTTCTTACCTGTAATAGTTCTTTTCAATCATATAATCTCCTATCACTTTGTATTAAATTGACTACCAAAATAATCCTTTAACTCCGTGCTGGAGGCACAGGCTAATATGCCAGTTGTTTAACAAACTAAGGGGTTTGTAATTAGATTTTAACCAAAAACAACATTTTATAGTTGTTTCAAAATGCGTATTATCATAATAACATTTAGTTTATTTGATATTTACTATTAGGACCGACAGTCCTTTCGGTCCGTTGAGAAGAGGTGAACTTGACTCTACCGATATCTATATCGGCTATACACTAATAACACTAACTAAATCAACTCAATCCCAGCACTCAAGACTTCTATTCTAAACCTTGAACTGGCAGGCAGAAAGAGGTGTAGTTGATTTGGTCTGGGTCTCAAGGTTCGGAGAGTTTTGATATGATGGAATAAACTTGTGCTGAATTACTAGGGTCGAATAGAGCTCTTGGTTATGTCATGAGACTCTAATATGGGTCACAGGATTATATGGATTTAACGTATCGGGAAAGTATCAGTTTATAATATCAACAGTTTATTTGTTATATTGGGAGTACTAACTTATAACACTTCTACTCTAATTTCGAAGGTATTACTATACAATATTGAACTTTAGGAGCTGACAAAGCTGTCTTGCTCTAAAGACAAGAGACATCGTATTTATACTTTTACATTACTGCGCTAATTTCTACTCTTATACCAGTTCTAACTAGTACCAAAGTGCATTTCGTGCTGAAATACACGATCAGGAAGAAATGCAATATCTGGCTGAAATGTACGATCTGGCAGAAATGCACGATCTGGCAGAAATGCACAATCTGGCAGAAATGCACAATCTGGCAGAAATGCATGATCTGGCAAAATAGAACTTGCCAAACAAGATGAAACAGGTAATTTTATTTACTATACTAAGCTACAGTACTATATATATATATGGAGGCTGTGTTAACTCTTACTAAATATACATGTTGACTACAAATAGATGTCTAAAAAGGATAATCAGGATAGAATAATAATATAAAAAGAAAATAGGCAAGACTTTACACCTTCACACTGTCCTAAAAAGGACTGGACCAGCCTAGTCCTGGATGGACCGGACAATTAACAGCCCTAGTTTGACTCATTAGCCTGTAGATCACTCGTCAATTAACAAATTTTAACACTGCCACATTTTTTTGCACATAAAAAGCATATTCTTCAATACAGATTTAAGAAATCTATCGCGATTTCCATCTATTACTGTAATACTGTATGTATGTATGTATGTACTTATGATAATTTTCAATTTATACTATATTTTAATACAAATGTAATAAATCAACCATTATATAAACTATGATTTTTTACAGTAAAATTATGATAATTCAATTTATACTATATTTTACTACAAGTGTAATAAATAAAAGAGACACATAAGCACCTTCAGTTACACTAGTGCTATATTAACAATTAAATATATTGATCTATTAGATATTCAAAATATGGTATTTTATTCCTATTTACGTTTACTTGAACATTTGTTAACTATATACCTTCATTCCTGGTTTCTAGTACGACTGCGTCACGCAGCTACCTTATTTTTGTATATATAACAAAAATCCAAAAAATGTGTTGTATATGTTTTAATATAAAGTTTAAAATTTAATTTTTTAATAATAGTCTTATCAAATTAAATCAATTTTTTTTTGCAGATACAAAAATAATTAAAATTTTTTATAATAATTTTTAATAATTTTTAATTTTAAACTCTATTAAAGGATAAGTTTACTACTCACCAGTGGTGAATCTAACCAATCCAATTAGAATTAAAGATTAAGTGTAACATGCAAAACAATTTTGTGTAACCAAAATAAGAATTTTTAAAAAATCACTTCTAACTAAAAAATTTTGTCTATGAAACTACTTTTTTTTATGCAAAAAAAAAATTTCTTGCTAAATTTTACTATATAAAGCTCTATTCTAATCTCTAACTTTTATCCTTACTCTAATATTAAAGAGATTTAATTTTTATTTGTTTTGCTATATATAATTTTGTATAGATGGATAATCACTGGTAAATATTAAATTAATTCTTTATTAAAATAATAATTTTTAATCAAATTCAATTATTTTTTTTATATAAAAAACTATGTTATTGGTTTATAGAGTACAAGGGAGGTAGAGTTTCTATAACTACTACTATATATAAAAAGTAAAGAACTATATATTATTTAAAGAGTTATTTAGAATAAAGATGACCAAGAAAGTCTTTTATAAAAAAATGCTGACACATTATTGGACATCCAATCAAATTTCAAGATCAAGTATAATATGAAAATTAAAATAATTAAATAAAGGCAATAAACATAAAAAAAAATTTCTAATCTTTTGGCCTTATTGGTTAAATTGAGAACAGTATTACCAGGGTGCGTAACTAAAATTTTGATTATTGATAATGTTTATATATCAGATTTTGTATATATACATATATAAAATAGCAAAAGCATTAATATTTGCATTCATAATATTTTAAATAGTTGAAATTTAAGTTATTATTGTACATTTATGATTTAGCATCTTTAGCAAATTCTTCAATAAATTATAACTTTATAATTATTAGACTATGCAAGGTTAATTTTTTATTTTGTATACCGTATATTCCCAAAAATAAGCAACCTTTTTTGGCCAAAAAATTACACAAAAAAATGAGGGGTTACTTATTTTCGAAATATTTAGGTTTTGAAAAAATTGAAAAACATACTAATAAAAGTTGTCCAAATGATACCAAATTTTTACTATAGGTGTATTTTTATGCGCTGAACAACTTTACTTAATCGACCTTTTGAAGTTTACTTAGTAAAAAAATGGTTTATATATAGCAACTGCTAATGCGTTTTTTGAGATTTTTGAAAAAACAGGGGGGTTGCTTATTTTAGGAGGTTGCTTATTTTCAGGAATATACGGTAACCCACCAATCCAATTTTTCCAATTTTTTTTTAAATTCCTATTGTGCCAATTATTCTATTTTTGCTATTTAATTTTTTTTTAGTATCACCTGATAATGACCTTAATTTCCCATAAAATTATAACTAATTTTTACCCTAGGTGATATCATCTATGTCGGGTGATCGTTATTGTTTACATGATCACACCAGTTACACAACATCAGATCTATAAGTATTTTTTTTTTATAGTATTTCTTTTTTTTTTTACTGTAGTTGCTTTTAGTTTATTTTCTTGGCTTTTAGATAATGGTTTTGATGATTTTTGTCGTCGCTGGTGTCGTTAGTTGGTATCGTTGCTTTGGTGTCGTCGTTGCTTTGGTGTCGTCGTCACTTGGTGTCATTGCTTTGGTATCATATAGTTAGAATGCATTTTACTTTTGAACGTTTTTTTTAGTTTGTAGCATTTCATGTACATTTTGCTCTTTTTAGTGTCGCGTCTTTCTTGATCATTGTTTGTTGGTGGCACTTGTTGCTTCGTTTACGCAATTGCATTGCTTGCTGTGCCATTAGTTAGTGGTTAGATTGTTAGAGTATAGTTACAATGCATTTACTTTTGAGCTTTTTTTTTTAGTTTGTGGCATTTCACTTTTGTATGGTTTGCTTTTTTAGTGCCACGTCGCTGTTTTTTGGTGCTTTAAATTTCTTGGCCATCTTTGTTGGTGTAGCACTTAGTAGTGCTTCATTTTCTTGGCTTTTAGATAACAGTTTTGATATTTTTTATTGTCGTTGTACATCGCTAGTGTCGTTATTTGGTATTGTTGCTTTGGTGTCATCACTACAGTATCGATTCTTACATAACTTCAGTACAAGGTTTTTTTTAATATCGTGGCTGATGATAAAATTTTGGTTTATTTTGATATGTTGTCCTATAGGGTTAGGTATTGGGTTAGAATTAGTGCTAGTTAGATAATATACTGATGTAGTTCAAGTTCGATTTATTTAATAAAAAAAATTTTTCAACTTATTGTCTAAAATTCTATTCACGTAACAAAAAAATTAATGTTAGGACTTGGGTTATGGTTAGGGTTAGGTTCGGGTTAAGTTTAGGGTTAGGGTATAGGTTAGGATAAAGGAGCGGAGTGGAGGCGACTGCCGTAGGAGCGACTAATTTTTATAATAAATGTGGTTTTTTCTTTACGTTATACTGAGCCTGATTTTAATTGGCCAGCTGCTGATTGAAGACATGTAAACAGAAATTCGATCTTACATTCCGGTATGTTTTTGTACTTTGGAATGACTCCCGACCCGACACCTGACCTGACTTCCAACCCAACTTCCGAACTAGGTAATATCACCTAGGGTGAAAGTTAACAACAGTCTTCCCATAATTACCTGATAAATCTAAAAAAAAATTTTAATTCCCAGTTAGCAACTAAAAAATTAACTTTTTATAGTAGATTAAAAAAAAACCTGATCAACCGACTAGAATATTGAAATATCATATTATGTAACTTTTGATCTACCAAACCATTTTAGATGATTTAACTACCAAAATAATCTTCTCAAAAAGAGGATTCTAACAAGCCCAAAACTATTAAAATCCAATTACTAGATCGTAAAATCAATCTAGATTTATATAATATTATATTATATTAAAATATTATAATATTTATAGTAATACAAATCTATTGATATTACGATCTAGTAATTGGAATTTGATGATTTTAGGTTGTTAGAATTCTCTCTTTGAGAGGATCATTTTGGTAGTTAAATCATCTAAATTAGTCCGATAAATCAAAAGTTATTTGATATTAAATTTATATATAAATTTATAATTTTAATTAAAAAATTTTTTATAATTTTGGCCGGAATTTGATAATTCCGGCCAGAATTACACCTGATCATTGGCTAACCCACCTATCCACCAAAAAATCACCTAATTTCTGTTAGCTCCCTTATTAGGTTGAGGCTCAATTTTATTTAGTAAAAAAAAAATAGTTTAGCTATAATAAAAAAAAAATNCTAAAAAATTAACTTTTTATAGTAGATTAAAAAAAAACCTGATCAACCGACTAGAATATTGAAATATCATATTATGCAAAATGAAAAATGAAAAATTAACTTTGTGTGGCCTAATATTAAAAGCAAATGAAGTATCATGATCTTTTAACAAAACTACTTAATAGATTAAACTTAAAATTACATTAATTAATAATCAAGTTAATTGTTATAATTTCCTTTTTAAACTTTGATATTCTGTTAATATTCTTGAAGATTGTTATGTAATTATGTGATTTCTGTTGTCGAATATATTTTATAGTGATACCAGCAAACAGTGAGTTAGCTGCCCCACAAGTAAGCAGTCATGTAACCTATGATCAAGTTTAGCTGATAAGAGGCAGTTAGATTTGGATAAGTAAGTAAGTATATCTTTCATTTTAGTTATTCAATAACCAGAAAACACTTTAATGGGTGCCAACCAATTAATCAACAATCACTTTACTGATATAACATTTCACTGACAATTATTCACTAACAAGTTCATTTTACCGACAGTTTATTTTATCAAAGCTCATTTTACCGACAAAGTAATTCTGGTCATTGTTATTAGTGTCAAGATAGAAATAGATAAAATTAGGGCCAAATTAGGAAGCTGTCGTAATTCAGGTAATTTCTATCTCTTAAGGGGCTACCTCACCTACCCACACCTGATACCTTATTAGCCAATTAAATTGCGCAAAAAATTTATATATTAATTAATAAAATACTTTGATATTATGTAGCTTTTGATCTACCAAACCATTTTAGATGATTTAACTACCAAAATAATCTTCTCAAAGAGAGGATTCTAACAAGCCCAAACCTATTAAAATCCAATTACTAGATCGTAAAATCAATCTAGATTTATATAATTTTATATAGTATATTAAAATATTATATAATATTTATAATAATACAAATCTATATTGACATTACGATCTAGTAATTAGAATTTAATGATTTAGATTTATTAGAATCCTCTCTTTGAGAGGATCATTTTGGTAGTTAAATCATCCAAATTGGCCCAGCAGATCAAAAGTTATTTAATATTAAATTTATATATAAATTTATAATTTTAATTAAAAAATTTTTTATAATTTTGACCAGAATTTGATAATTCCGGCCAGAATTACACCTGAATCATATGCTAACCCACCCATCCACCAAAAAATTACCTGATTTCTGTCAGCTCCGTTAGTGTGCTTTTTGAAAAAAAACTTGTCAGTGAAATGAACTTCAGTGAAATAAACTGTCAGTAAAATGAACTTGTCATAAGTATTTGTTGGTGAAATGTTATGTCAGTGAAGTGATTGTTGGCGAAATAATATGAACCCTACTTTAACATATATATATCTATCCTTCACTCATGTAAACCACTACTTTAACATCACCACTTGAAACCAAAGCCAACATTAATTAACTACAACTATCTATTGTACTAGGAGAGTTGGACAAAAACAACTAAGGTATTCCTCAGACAAGATATCAAGGAATCAACTGGACACTAACCGAACAGTGTGATGGTACAGCACATGTTTATGTTATAGGAAATATATGGAGTATTTTACAAATAGATTATTTAAAATCATGAAGAATATTTTTTCTCTAAAGCACAAGGTCTTTATTATTATTAAAACAGCACTTTATTTATACAATGTAAATAATAACAAGAAGGCAGCTCACCAGAGGCATAAATTGGTGATTTAACTCAATTTAGTATAAATATGACTTGTGTAGTAATATAGTCCAAGTTTATTATATCTTTATTTTATAAGATACTCTGAAAATTGTTTTTAAGAAGAGCAAAACAACTTTTTTTTATACTTTCTGAATATTAGAGAAACTGTGAAGCTAAATTCATATATTATTTTGACTTATCCAAATTTATTATACCATATGTATCAGATGATAAATGGTATAATTTTAGTATGATTTCTAAATCACATCAAACCAGATTATAGCTAAGCTTTATATTTGCTTAATCGATTATGAATAATTAGATGTCACATAAAACATGGCGTAGTATAATTTTAATGATCATAAAAAAATATTATATTTAGCTTGTAACACTCACTCATACTTATTTTATATATTTCATATAATATTGCTAGTTGAAATACTTAATTTAGTCAACCATTTAGACAATTAGGTGTCTAAATATATTTTGACATAATATTATTTTTATTGGAATAACAAAAGTCTAAATTTGACTAAATATCTAAATAGTTGACTAAATAAATACTATATGACTAAATGTCTAAATAGTTGACTAAACAAAATACTATATGACTAAATATCTAAATTAAATATAAACAATAAAATTATTATATATGTATATATGTATATAGCATTAGCATTATTGTATAATTTTTACTGTAAATAAAGTGGGATAAGCCTCTAATATTAAACTCATCAATAAAGTGATAGAGCAGTTATTATTGCAAGATCAGCTAACTTTATTGCAGATTATGTTGGGTATGAGTAGGAGGCTATAAGTATATAGGTATTAAAGATGAAGTTTATAAGGATTTTTTTTAGAATTAAGTAATTTATCTATTACTTGCCTTGGTAAAGGCTAGCTCTATCTCCTCCCCACTTCCCTATTTTAAGTTCCCAGTAAGTATTAGTGCATTAGTCATAGCTACAGTAGATATTTGTAGTTAGTTGTTGAGCTTTGTTGCTGCAATAGCATTACAAGGTTTCTATTAGTGAATAATTAGGCTCAGCAGCTACAGTAGTAGTACAAGAACTTTAATAGTAGATAGTTAGGCACCATGGCTACAAGAATCTTATTAGTGGATAGTTAGGCTGCACAGCTATAGTAGCAATACAAGGATCTTATTAGTAGATAGTTAGGCACTGTGTTGCAGTAGTATTGCAAGGACCTTATTAGTAGATAGCTAGGCTTTGCAGCTGTAGTAGCAATGCAAGACAAAAAAATCTTATTAGTGGATAGTAGGCAAGGACCTTATTGATAGATAGTTAGGCTTTATAACACAGTACAAGCTCTTATTAGTAGATAGTTAGGCTCCGCAGCTGCAGTGAACCTTATTAGTAGATAGGCTCCATAGCTGCATAGCAGTGCAAGGACCTGAAATAGATACTATAAAATAATATCCCAATTCTCTTTTTAGCTATATAGGTATATATTAGATATCTTTTTTATTTTTTATTTTTTATTTTTTTTCGTTTTATAACTGAGACCTCGCTCTTTGTCTTTTTATTAAGTTTAATTAATGATCCACATATGAACCAGTAAAATTTATTAATAAAATTTGGAGAACATTTTGTAGATCACTTATAAAAATGTACTCGAATAACTAACTTTACTATAAAGGTATATATACAAAATCAGTATCAAACCCCGCATTAAAGTAGTGTACCCAATTTTTACAAAATACAAGAATTTAATTTTGATAAATTTGTTTAACAAAATTTGATCAATAAAAACTTTTATTAGGGAAATACCAGATTCCGACCTTCTAAAATGCTATAATTTACTAGTACCAGATTAGAGGTTAGACCCGGGTTGTAGTAAACCAGATCACCTGTATCAAAATGGTTCATCCAGGTTAAGATTTTACAAACCGGGTCAAAATCGTGTTTAAGATCATAGAAGGGCACATTTGATTGGTTATAACAGTAAGAGTAATAAGGTTTTATAACATAACTTCATCATAAAGGCTTTTAAAAATTGATTATGCTAAAATAATTAAGAAAAATAGAGCTATTTGCTCTAGACATCTGAAAGCCCACAAGACATTCTTTACTATTAATTAAATATAAATTACCCATCACTATCTGATTACTATTCTGATTATAAGATCTTACAGTAAAAATTAATTCTTATATGGTACCGCATATAGTTTTTGTTTGCATTGTTGACTGAATGCACCAATTTTTCACATGCACATACTGGCATGCGTATTGTTGACCTATGAAGCATCACAGAAACGGACATAACATTTGAACCAGTGATCCAAAACCGATGAAACTACCACCATTCGACTCGGCTCGCCGAGACGGTTCGAATGAGCTATAGTACGTCCCTGTATGACCTCCGGTTTCCAAGATAGGAGTTGTCAACCATTTACTCCTATACTTATTAATAGATCAGCAATCTGATTGGCTAGGCGATTGCTGCGGGCAAAAATCGTAGATCTGACATATCTAAAAGATGTCATATTTATAGCATATATTCCAGATATTTTATTTATCACATATATATTATTTATTACATATATTATATTTATACTAGTTATACTATATATTTTATTAATAGTAGTTGTAGTATATATTACTCATGTAAAAGATATTGACTGTTACATTTGTAAAATTTCAAAAAGTATAAAAGCGGCCGATGTGGACCCCAAGTTCAACATCGAGTCTTTATACTCTTTCAATAATAAAAAACAACTATTAACTACACAAATCAAACAGTTATTAGTATCCTCATATACTTTTAATTGTAGCCTCTTTCGTAATTGCAAATTGCCTTAAATCTTCTTTGTTAAGTTTTCTTAAAAACGCTATACTGACTTAGATATACCACAGTAACAAAGTTTGAAGTTACACAAAGTGTTCACTGTCTAAGATCACTCTAGTTACCTAATATCTTTGAAGAAGTGGATATAGGATAACAGTATTAATCACACTTTGATCTTGTGATCTGTTCACCCAATAATCCACAGTTCAAAGAGGTTCACTTCTCTCAACTCCAGAACCCTTATATATGTTGTGCCTCAGATCGATCCTTGCATCAGATCGACACCAGCCTAAATTAGATTAGGGTTAGAGTAAAATTACGGTAAAGTTAGAAGTTTGTTTAGGCCAGTTGTTGCCGATCATTTAATGCTGGTCAATTGATAGTAATCTGACATGCGTCAGATTCAATTTGACGCAAGTTTTAATCTGAGACGCAACATATACAACCCGTTTTCACCTGGGTCACCTGATTTCAAATCACACAGATTACCCAGGTGACCTCTATACCAGGCATATCATTTATATACAATTATGTTAGGTTTTACTATTGAACACATTATACTGACTAATATGTGCTATTTTTTGTTTATATTGTGTTATATATTATCCTATCCAGTTTTGAATTGTCGATACCTTTGAAAAGATACTTTCTTCCAAGTTACCTATTTTTACTAGTTCCATTAGTTCATTATGCATTTCATCTGTATTATATTAGTCACTTTTATTAACATTACTTGCCAAGAAGTATCCTTCTAGATAAGCTATAACATGTTTACTAATTCTTTTACCTCTGTCTCTTTTTCTAAATTTTTGAGTTTCTTTTAATGCCCAGCCTAATGGAAGTGGAAATTTGCTATATATATTTATTTTTTTATTTAATAGTAAGTTAAATTGTAAGTTTTTAAATATGAATATCAGTATTCATGATTGTAATGAATTTAATTTTACTTCCTTTCTTTGAAATCAATGCTTTAGCAGATAATTCTATAATTATACTAAAATTAGCCAACCCTCAAAATTACTTTATCCATACCAATTAATAATACCTGTTTTCTGGAATTCTGGCTCTTGAGACAATATATTGTTCAATAAAGATATCAAATCTTGTTTTGTACTTTCATTATTATAACTAACACCATGATTTGTTAATTGTATTTTTAGTCGATCAATCGTTAAATGATCAGGGCAAATTCCTGAAATAACAAATAAATAACAAATGAAATAACATTATGAATTCATAAAAAAAAAAGTAAGAAAATTAGTAAATTATCCAACTTATGTGGCATTGGTACAAGCCATAGAGACTTGGAAACTGAATACTAAGAAACTTGAGAATTTGGCTTTTGAATATTCCTTTTTTGTAACTTTTTCTAATTTTGCAGGTTCAAATTCATTTTATTCACCAATATTAGGCATTGCACATGCCCAAACATACCTTGTATAATTATTATACCACAGCCACTCCCATAAAAACTAGTTTGAATTACCCAGTAAAGTATAATTCACTTTTTATCTGAAACTTATATAAAATTAGCTTGAATATTACTTATATATTATCTTATTTGTTCTTGTTACCTTTAGGACATTCTGGTTCTAAATGAGCTACTGATGTTCTACAAATTTCTTTAATAGCCAATTCAATACCTGATCCTTGTGCAATATTAAATTCTAAGCGAATATATTGACTAATTGCATGCGAAATCTGTAATTATTTAAAAGGTAAATCAATTGAATAGGATCCTTATTACTTTACTAGCAATTATTTCACTAATAGCTCATTTAGCTAATTTCACACAACTAATGAAATGTTAATCCTAACTCTATACAATATTAGCTAAATAACTTTTGGTAAAATGACTGTTGGTAAAGTCGACATCACAGGATTGCAATAAAGTTAGATATTTAGACCTGAGCATGATAAGAATCAATTACTGTTTGGCTTCTCCTGCATCAAGGAAAGTCCATTTTCTAACATGTGTATTATACCATTCTTTTCATCTTCCTATAATCATTATTAAATCTGCATTATAATAATAGGGTCCATTATTTGATATAAATATAATCCATTCCAGCTAAGAATCAATCTCAGATATTGCAGCATGTAATGAGGAAGCTGTAAACCAAGCATCTTGACATGTTTCAGTTGACCAATGGTCAATTGCATGTACTTGTAAATTGGCATTATTAGATAGGCAAGTATATATCAATATTGAATGTAATGTTTATACTTTTTTTCTAAAAAAATTTTGTTTCGTTTTGCGTGCACTTTTTGGCAGAATTTTTATTTTATAATCTACTATAATTAGGACACTCTTCACATTAAATGTGCATTAAATTGTGCATTCAAATAAACTTTTTGAGTTTAATGTGCCAAATAATACAATAGATATTCTTTTAGCTCATTTAATTCATTATGAAAATTGGATGGTGTATGCTCTTGGATTTATGCAAATAAATTAAAAAATCTCTGCAACGGTTACAGATTATATCATGTGATTGCGAACATCACCAAAAGCATATAGCAAACAATAATTTATACAGGTATTATGTTTAGTATAGCTATAAAAATCAATTTTCAATTCATTCTCATAGTCTTTTTTCAAATAGCTTTTCAGATTATTATATTCGGTAAGCAATCATTCCTTATCATTGTTTAATATCAAGTTAGTGGATATTAAAATATAGCTTTCTTATTACAGTAAACTGAACTGGAATCCTGACTTAGTGATGCCTGATGAAACCATGCAATGCTAATTGTCATTTTAGTATGGTCAGGATTTTAACTTGACAGGAATTTGGTACTGATGGGATTTTGTTTTTGGGATTTTGGATATCAGAATTCAGTAGTAAGATCTAGTGAACTCTTGATTTGATTAAATTTTGGTAGCATTAAACTAAACTGGTGCCATTCACTTTACTGACAGTCATTTTATTGAAAGTTCAGTTAGCATTTTATTAGCTGCATAATGTTAGCCAAATGAGCTGTCAGTTAAATGATTGTTAGTAAAGTAATACAGATCTGTGTTCAGTTCAAACCTTAAGCAGAATAATAAAGTACGTATACCATAGTGCACTGCCCAAAGTACTTCTTTTTTAGTATTTTACTATACAAGATATCCAGGTATTTTACATAGCATATTTTGCTTTTTATATATATGTTTTAAGTGGAAACAGAATCTAAGTGGATTCAGAATTATTATATAAAACCAGCATTTGAGGGTTGATTTTATCATATGCACACCTATACTCTAACCTTAATTTAACTAGAAAATTCCGAATCTCATTTCCACTTACAACATATGTATATATCGAGATTAATCTTCTGGTATTTGCACGATATTTTTCATATAAATTTCTGATCATATAGATATCTATGCAAATACTCTAATACAATATATCCATCGTTGATTGTAAGCTTTTAGTGGGTATCTGTATTAGATTTTGGGTCTTTTAGTAATGCACTACAGTAGTATTTCTTGGTATGAACTATAGTAAAAATTCTTTTTCTTAGACAAATAGATATTTTTACTATAATAAGATTAAGTTGTATAATCATTTTTATATTTATCTGATGTTCTAAGCTTACATTGTATTGTATTAATTTTTGAAGCTCATCCAATGACTCATAACTATACATATTGCAGATCGAACAAAGGCCACCCAAGTCTTCTTTATATATACTGCACTCCTTTTAGATACTTGTAAAATGTTGTTCTTTTAATACCATCTGGATATTCTTCATGAAATCGTTCCCATAAGACATTTTTAGTATTTTTAAATAATGTACAGGTAATCTAGTAGTCTATCAGTTTTGTAAGTATTCATAATGATGTTTGCTTATTTTGAAAAAAAACTTTCAATTTGTTCTTCTTTTTCAGGTGTTAATTTTTTTTGTGTAATTTTGGGTTTTTCTAGCTGAATACCTCCTGGACCGTTTATACATGCATAATAACATGTTTTAGTAACCAAATAATTCGAGACCTAAGTTAAGTTTAGGTTATTTAAGGGTAGGGTGAACGTAGATCATTTTTCATATAATCTACATGGTATCACAAATTTTTATATAAACAATAAAAATTCGCTACAAATAAAACTTTTGAATATTCCAACTGTTTTTATTAAAATTTGGTAACACGTAGATTAGAACTTTCCATTTATAGTAGTGAAAATTGAGAATTCATCTTATTTAAAAAAGATCCATCTCATATATTGCCAAGTTTTTGTAGGATGGTATATGATTTTTGTAGATTACACAAACCCCCAAAAAATTTTTTTAGAATTCTAGAACAAACTACTGCCCAATCAGATTTGAGCATTTATCGATACAGTTTGTCATGCTCTTATAATAAATTACTAGCCTCAAGATTAGACGGTGCAAATCCAAATAACAATAGCAGTATTTGGTGAGCTTTCTTAGATTTTTAAACCTGCGTTAGTGTATGCATACTGCAAGAACATCACTCTGACTTCTTTGAAGAAGGAAAAGCTTTAGTAAACGTACTTTCAGGACTACTGCATTAATTTTTATGAATCTTAGAAAATGAGCTTAGAAAGCTCAGAAATTACAAGATCACTATGCCAAAATTTTAGTTCTTGGGAATAATAAGCTTGGTTTGGTCTGCCTTAACAGTATCATAATTAGTATGGGAATCATCACCACTTGTTGGTTGGCTCATCAATTTTTCAATCTTATTAATAATGCTGATTAATCACAGACAAAGGTTAGTGATTTTAACCCTCAATTAAAAAGTGTAATTTTCGACATTGAGGTCGAACATAAAACTAGCAAAAGCAAATTGTATTACTCCTTTTTCTGCATAATAAGTAGTAAATGCTCGCCGTAAAGTATGGGGTATTAGTTCTGGAAGAAGAAACATGGGAGAAGCACATGCAAGAAATGTCGTGCTAATTTGGATTGGTTATAATCAACCTGAATAAAAGGTATGAAAAGTATTAGCATATGCGCTTATATGCTTATTTTCTTCGGGCCTTAGTTATTAACTTGAATCAGAGGTCGGAAAAGCACTTTATGAAAACCATACTAATTTCCTTGAACCTTTCTATAATCAATTTGAATCACAGATGAAAAAACATTAGCATACACATCTGGCATGAAAATATGTTAATTTTCTTGGACCTAGTTATTATCATAGGAAGAAAAGCATTAGCGTATGCACTTTGCATAAACATACTGAATTCTTTTGACCTTGGCTATATTGGAGCTAAATTGGAGAGTAGAAATGCATTAGAAGCACTTTATAAGAACACCACGCTCACTTTGGAATTTTGGCACTAATAACCTTGGAAAAACAGTCGAGATGCATATACATCATACTATTTTACAGTAATAAATCCATCGAGATGATTTGGAATCAACCTTTCAGAAACATAGTTAAGTATAAAGTTGACTGCACACATTCGATATAGCTGATTTTTATGTTCCCTCAAGGAAAAAAATAACACAGCAATTAGATAGCATGTTCAAGTCTTACATTTTATTTTAATAAAAGTTTTTTAAAAAATCATTTTAATACTGTAGAAAAATAATAAACAAATAATAATGATAATAATTTTAATTATATTTACAATAATTATTCTTATTGCAAATGTAAGTGTCAATAATGTTATTAATAAACTTAAAATAAACCATAATAAATAATAGCTTTAAAATGAATATTTGAAATTTATTAGATATATAAAAAAATTAAAATAATATAAAATAAATGATTACGTGTATCATCTCATGCTAAACACTTGGTATCGTATCTTGAACTTTTCTATTAAATTTAGATGAAATTTAGACTAAAAGCTTTAACTATTTGGAAAACAACCATAAGATCTATTTGCCCTTTGGATATAATGTCATCATTATTTACTACCTGCAGCCATGAAGCCTCGTTTACCTTGTTTATTAATAACCTTTAAAGTTTTAGACTAAATTGAAATTAAAAATTTTAAAATAAACAGTTTAAAGATAAGCACAATATAAATTGCACAATAATTATTATAATTAATAGTTACCCGTGCTATTAATTCATCTATTTGCTTATCTGTTCCCATACTATAAAGACTGAAATCAAATGTTTTTTGTCTGCACATCACCTAAAAGTAAAAAAATTAAAACTTTCAGAATAATATAAATCTACTAACCAAAAACAAAAGCAAACCATTTCAATTTAGTTTACAATATTAAATAATATTGTTTCAGCGAAACTAATTAATCTAATTAAACATTTGCTAGGATATGGGTTTGGTCAACTAAATTCGCATTTCAATTAAATTCATATATTTTGGGTGTTCTCATAATCATATTACCTCTTTGGGTTTATTTTCTTTTCTATTTGATGATACTTCGATTAAAATTTTATCAAAGTTTACATGCCTGGAATCACTTCAACTTCACAAATGTGGTTGTATTGAAAAATATCCAAATAGAATTTTATCTTATGCAATATTTAATTTAAAGTCTCTATTTATAGTTAGAACTCCTTCAAATTTAACTACTTCAATTATCGCTAAAGCACTTACTCAATGGATCAGAAGTAAATTTTATTTTTAATTACAGAATTAATCAGAAATCGAATAAATAAATCAAGTGAGTTACCATGTGATGAACAGATTAGTGAGTTGCATACTACCTTTTTCATCATTGATAAAGGTCGCTCAAGCATTACTTTATATTCAAACATAATAATAAATAATAAATTCTCACCAACTTTCGATCTGATCCAAAAAATAACCATTTTATTGTTGATGTTTGAAGCTTTTAAAACAAATAAACGATACCTTAATACGAACGTAATTAATACAATATATCTTTTAAAATAATAATAACATAAAATAAATTATTATTTCTTGTTACTGCAAAACAACTTTCGCTAATGATTCGATAAATTGATTCTGTTGCTATTGCAAAAAAAAACTTAAAATGTATAATCATTAAAAGGAAAAGCCGATGCAACTAAAGTTGAAGCTTCAGTAGTCAGTTGAATAGAATTTTTTTTTATTGGATTTTTAGTTGTTTTGGGTGGCATAGTAAAGATCACGATCAAAAGAAAAAAAGCATTTAATTCTATTAATATCGTTATTGATGTTGATGCTTGAGCATTATCACAATTATTATTAAATCAACTGATTGAGATGCTTGAGAACACTTTTTATCTATCATTGTTATCTAGTAATTAAGTGATCAAATCTTGATAATTTTGATGCTACTCGAATTATTACTATTGAAACACAAATTTGGTCGACCAACCCTGTAAATGTTTCAATATGATCTACATTGCTTAGTTTTAGCTTGAAACATTATTACAGTTTCAAAATGCCATTACTAGAGATTGATTATTAATAATAAATTATAGATATAATTAGAATTAGTAAAAAGTATAAAATGAGATGCTGTATCTGATATTGCAACAGCAATTTTTTAATACATTTGACAAATATTGGTAAAAACATTAGTAATCTCAGGAAAAAAAGCAAAAAGTCAACCTAAAATGGTTAAATGGTTTGAAAATGTGTTAACCAAATGCTAGGAAAAAGATCCCAACTAGGAAATTTAGAAGACAAATGGATCATTAGAGAAATTGATCCAAGACTAGAAGTCTTGCCTCTACATGAACAGATCCAGCCAATTTCATTCAATAACATTCTTTTATTTGCTGGATACTATCATTACAAATACAAAACTAGAGAAAAAGAAGAATGGATTCCTTTGTTGCCTGGATATTCTGTTTTTTTTTGCATGGCAAAAAAGATTTTTAAATTTAGTATCATCAAAGAAGGATTTATTCTCAAGTTTTAATGAAATATTTACCAACCTGATTCTGATTTACAATACCCAATAGAAACAAGATTTGATTATTGTCTCTTCAGAGAGGCAATGAAACAGCATGATCCAAATGGTTCTTATTCTTTACCTAAATTACTAGGATTTTTCGAAGCAGACAATGTTACTCTATTGCGGAGAGCTATTGAAGCACATTATCCAAATATTTTTAAAAGAACAGATACAACAAAAGCTAAAGAATTATTACGTGCTAAATTAAAAAGAAAGTTTGAAGAATTAGATGAAATTTTGATGAACTTGCAACAGAAGAGTCAGGTATTTCAATGGTAAATAACATATTATTAGAGAAAAAAGGCAAAACTTTACCTCCAAGAAG
Source organism: Gigaspora rosea (assembly GCA_003550325.1). Taxonomy (NCBI): domain Eukaryota; kingdom Fungi; phylum Glomeromycota; class Glomeromycetes; order Diversisporales; family Gigasporaceae; genus Gigaspora; species Gigaspora rosea. The sequence continues at coordinate 255,550 of QKWP01000392.1, read as the reverse complement.
TATCCAGATATTGATGTTAGAACATCAAGACAGTACAGCAAAAATTCATAATCTTACTCGGATAATTACTAGACTCCAAAAGAAAAGTAGAACAGCTAGAAAGTGAATTAGAAAAAACAACTAATGATTTCAATGACAAAGATATATTAGATGCAACTATTAAAAATGCAGTAGAATCTGCTCAACTTGGTTCAACAATACTGATTTCTACAAATCAATATCTCTCGTTAGTACTTAAACAACTGTGTCATAGTTGTAATAATAGCAATCTTACAGATAAAATTTTTGATATAGCTTCGATTGGATTTCAAGTCAAAAGCTCAGTAGAATGCAAAAGATGCGATACCATTTCCGAATATACAAATGAAATACAAGAAATCTAGTTCTCAAAAGCAGTATTTACAGCAGGGCTCATAGGAGGAATATCTCGTAATGCATTACAAAGTTCATTAGCTATATTAGGAATCACAACCAAACAAGCAATAAAAAATATTATTATTACCAAAAAATGTATTTTGACTCTATTATAGCTGGTGCAAATTCCACAACTGAAGAAGCTTTAAAAAAATGGTTTGAATATACATTATTAAAAAATAAAAAATTACTAGCTGTAGGATTTGATTGTTCATGGCCTCATGCGCGAAATGCGAACCAAGCTAGTAGAGAACTTATATATCAAGAAATACCACCTGGTATAAAACTTTATATATAAGCATTAGTTAGATCTGTGGTTAATTTCGATTATTTTTGTTTATCATAGATTATTATCATAAGCCTGTTATCACGTTTCATATAGTAGAAAAAACAAGATTTGTGAAAGAAAAAAAATCAGGACTTACTAAAACAATTTGTAAAGGCAATTTTGATAAAACTTCAAGACAAATAGAACATGCCATTTTGATTGAAGTTTTAAACAAAATTACTCTATTATTAGAGGATGCTGAATTACACTTAGAAATATGTATTGATAGTGATTTAGACTCGAACAAAACTCTTGCAAATGTACCAATTGTGAATAAGATATACGCTGATCTAAAACATCTAACATGCAATATTAGAAATTCTATATGTAGTAAATATAAATTGTTTTTTAAAAATTTTATAAAGTATTAATACCTTTTTAGACAAAAAGCATATCCAATTCCATGCATTTGAAAATCATATTATGCGCTAGTTTCGTGGATGCATTTATTCGGCGGTCTTGTGAAAAGCAAGACAAGATTCTGATGCACCAACTGAAGACCAAACACAATATACGCAAATAGAAGGCCTTATCAAACATTTACAAAATAATCATTCTGATTGTTGGCCTGACATTTGTTGGATCAAGGATAATCCCGAAATTATTTTGCAAGAACCAACTCTTTGCAATTCACCAAATAGCAGAATTGCCAACTTTTGAAACCTTCTTGAACCTATTTTTACATTACTTCGAGGCCAAGCAATTGTTACATTCAATCAGACATCCCAAGATGAAGCATTCAATAGAGTAAAGCTTGTATATTTAGACAAAAAGATTGATTATTGGCAATCATATGCTGCATGCCATGCAATAGCTGTATTGCATTATAATGAAGGATATGCCTATTTGCTTTTTGAGCTTCGGGAGATTTACTGCAGAAAACCTTTTGAGACAGAAGACCTTCTAAATATTGGTACAATAGAAAATAAATGCTCCGCAAAGCAACAATGGAATGTAAAACAAATACAACAGCATAATCAAATACAAGCTGAAAAATATGCCAATGAGCGAATAGAATTAGCTGGTTTTAATTTTGACTAGGTAATAGATATAATATTATAATGCTAAACAGTCTAATTTTTATTTGTGAATAATATAATAAATTCATAGGAAATTTTATTTTTACTTGGGTAAAAGTCACTCAATATATAATTTTTATTATACTATAATACAAATTACTATACAAACTAAAGATTCTATAAACTAGTTAGTTTGTGATGATAAGAAATTAGATAAATTTTAATAAAAATTATATATTGTGTGACTTTCACTTGAGTAAAATAGAATTTTTTTTATTTTTTTTTTTTAAATGCCAGAGTTGAAACTTTATTTAAGTAAAAATAATAAATTTACATTTAAAGATTTTAGAACTACATTTGTGTTACTGTAAAACAGGCACCCAATGTGACATTATACCTTCTATTTTCTATAATGCTATAATTAACTATTTCAAATTAATTTACTAGCTAGTGTAGGTTGAAGGAAACCTTGGTATATGACCTGACATTATTGTATACAGTTTGTTAGAGAAAAACCTTGTAGAAACCATTTTTCTATAAAGGGAGAAAACTCTATATGTGTTATATCTGGTGTGGCTATAGTTGTTGTATGGGATGTATTTGGAAAGAACTATTTCTTTCTTTTCATTTTAGAAGTAATCTTACGAGCATGTTCCCATTGGTGTTGAAAGATATTTCGTGAGGACCAAACAGTATTTTGAAACCAATCTAAAAGATTATTAGATAGGGAAATAAGGAATAATTTAGTTTGTTTTGTAGTTAGTAATTTAATATTTTCAAAAACATTAGAAGAGTAAATTCCAATAATATAGTATAAGAGGAGATTATATTGTGGAGTACGTGTATGAAGTGTAAAGTGAAGAAGAGTATTAAGAATTGTTAATGTAGATATAGTAGTAATTTTGAGAGAAGCTAGTGTATCTGTAATTATATTAATAACAGATTGTTGAATATTATTGTTATTGTTTGAACAGAGGAGTAAGTGTAAAGTATCTTTTTTATCTGTACAGCGGTATCATTTTGATGTAGGATATAAATAAGGGTACCGAATATGAAGATTTTCCATAGTTGGAAGATTGTTAGTTAAGATTTTAATTCTAAAAGAATATTTAAAATGATTGTGTTCAAGTGTATTTAGTATGTCAAAACATAGTGTCTAATTAATTTTAGGTATATTTTTAAATATTTTGAGAGTAGACCAGGAATATAGTTCTTGTATAGTATTATATTTTTGATGAAGGTTCGTATTTTGGAAGGAATAAGATGACTATGCCATTGAAAATAAATTGGTAGATTTAGAACATTATGAATAATTTTAAGTATTGGTTTATTAGTTCCACGTTTTGCAAGTAAGTTTGCTTGATTGTAGAATGAGTTAAGATTTGATTTGACTTTGTGTAAAGTGAATGAAATGTTTTTGATAGATTTAATTTGATTAATAATGGATATAATGTCCCAATTTTTGTTTTGTATAGGTTTGGAAAAGTGTATTTGTTTTAAATTTTTGATTGCAGTATTGTTAGTTAAATGGATATTTAAATGGTTATTATTAGGAGTTGCAAGAAGAAGTGAAATAATTGCTTCAAGTTCAGTTCGTGTTGTATCAGAGTATGAATTAGTTGCTGCATTAAATTTGATAGAAGTGTTATTTTCACAGATCCAGCCAATTCCAGATTTGATGTTTGATTATTGTGTGTTTTGTATTGAGGCTTTAGTGTAAAAGTGAAGTTCCTGTGAATTAAGGTTTTGAATAAGTGGTAGGAGGCTAGTAAGTTGATGTTGATAGGTGGTATGATTGGTTATATTATATATAAGTTGTATTTCTTGTGTAGGTATATAAATTTGTGGTATAGATTGAGAGGAAGTTGTGGTATTGGTAAGGTCGAATATATGGATTAGAGCAAGAATTTCTTTGTAATCAATTTGAATATATATTGGATTATTAGATATGCTAATTTGGTTATAGGGCAGATTAAATGATGAGAAGGTATTTGAAGAAGGAAAGGTATTGGGTAGTAGTTGTGTAAAGCCTGAGTCTGAAGGTTTTATATTATATATTGCAGTTTTTGATAGAGAGGTTTGATGTGATAGGAAAATAATATTGTTAGAGTTATAGTGTATTTTTTTAAGTGAAATGGGATTAGAAGATAATAAAGGGGAGAGAAGATATGTTGTATTAATAAAGGAGTTAATTAAGGGTAAGTGGAGATGAGGCCAAGTAGTTATGATTGTTTTCTCATGTATAAAATTAAGAATATTAGAAACCATAAAGATTGCCGGCCCTTAGTGGCTTTGTTAGTACGTAAGTAAATATTATTCCATGGAAGAATATATTTATTGTTTGCAGTAGAAATTTGTTCAATAAATAATAACCGATTATTTCTCAGACTATTGATTATGGAAGTTTGTGGTTTTGAAGGAGTATATCATAGATTAGATGTAGGTTAGATAAGAAATCTGGAAGGTGGGAATTAAGTGAAAGATTTGATAATGTAATATTGTTTTTGGCTAATTGTGACAGTTGGAAGATAAGTGTAAAGTTTTTAGTTTTATGAATATGGGAGATAAGTAAGTTTTGGGTGAGATTGGGAGACCATACTTTGGCTAGCTATGATTTAATACGTGTAAGACCAATATTTTTAAGTATTGGACTAGAGTTAAAGATACGTTCAATATTAGCAGCACTTGTTTTTTGAATCAATTTGCTAAGTGTTGTTATATTAAATGTTATAGGATTAGTAAGAACTATATTGTTAGTGTTTTTGGCGATGGAAAGCATTTTCTTGGTTTGAATAGTAAAAAGGCGGGATAGTTTGGTTTGAAGATTATTGTGAATAATGCATATTTGTAAAAGGTATTCAATAGAGGGTT
>QKWP01000392.1:208897-247970 GCA_003550325.1 Gigaspora rosea | reverse complement strand
TTGTTATTGGGTGATTTAAGCTCTACATCAGAGTAATATAGTAGATCTTCAAAAGGTGGAAATATTATGTGATCTGGTATAAAATTTTCATATGGAAGGTATATGTGTGCTTTTGTGAAAATATGGTCAAATCTGGAATGTGGTTTGATAGAAATTTTTATATATTGATTTGAATAGAACATAGGATAATATTTTTGTTTGTAATGCAAGAATGAACCCACAGTTTGTGGAGAAGGGAGTGTTTGTTGTCTATGGTAATAAAGGAATTTGTTATAACATGCTTTTGGGTCATATATTTCAAGAAGGTTAAGATTGGGATTAATGTAGTTCCTTTCACTCAAAGAGTTTGTGGGTAGTTCAATTTCTTCATCACTGAAGTCTTTTTCAAGTAAAGATTCATCGTAGATTTCTGGTATTGGGTAGTTGTTAGAACTGGTAGCAGTTAGTGATAGAGAAGTATTAAAAGTGAGTTGTACTTCAGAGGGAGATGAAGATATGGTATCTGAAGTACTATAGTTGTCTTCTGTAGAGGCGCTCACCGTATACTCGGTTCTCACAGTTGTGCAAGAAGCTAAAGTCTGCTCTGTACGTTGAATCTGACTGTCATTAATTAGTTCTTCCACGTAAAATAGAAATTTTTAAATTAATAATACAGGAATTAGTTTCTTATAAGATGAAAGCCCAGGATCAGCTTCGTGTTAACGAGTTTTATCCATTCTTTGCTTTGCTGATTGATGACTTCGATGTAAATATACAATGTATTGGTTGCTATACTTTTCTAAAGTATTCAACAAAAGGTCTTTGTATGATGTGCCATACATATCAAATATTTGGTTGGAATAAAAGAATCCTAAACCCAGATAAAATAGAAAAAATAGCAAAAGATTATAAAGATCAATCTATGAGTTTAACACAACATATTGAAATAATTGCAGAAAAGATTTTTAAATATTCTAATTTAAGACCTGGACAAATAGATGCCATAAGATATATGGAAGAAAAAAAGGATACGCTTGTTATTATGAAAACTGGAGGTGAAAATCCTTCTGTTATGCAGCCTCTGTGATCCTTTTCGATAGTCTTATAATCGTTATTTCTCTATTAAAATCATTAATTTAAAACCAAATAGTTTGTATAAAAAAAGTTTGAAAAAGTTAAAGTTAAACAAACAATTAATTAATTAGCTTTATCTTTAAAGGTGCTTTAATGAAATCATCTCAAGAAACAATCGCATATGGATAAATGCTTATTGAAGAAATAGCCCTTGGTTTTACCCGTTTGCTTTACGTTACTCCAGAAAAGTTATTGCTCAATCAATCACTTAAAAGATTGTGCAATCGCTTAAATAATGATGAAAAATTACAATTTGTAATCGATGAAGCTCATTGTATTTTTGATTTTAGCCATTTTAGATAAGAAAATAAAAAAAATAAAATAATAAAATAATAAAATAATAATAACCACCTTTTCTTTCAGAGAAGAATAGGAAATATTAAGCATTCTAAAACAAGATTATCCTAAAGCTCGTATTATGGTGCTGACTGCGACATTGTCCTGGAATAATGTAGAAGCTCTTCAAAATAATTTGAATATTGATGTGTTTGCAATTGCAAAAAGTACTGATCTATTACGCAAGGAATTACGATTCTCAGTACAAAGTAAAGACTCTAACCTATCAAAACAAGTAATAAATTTGATAAAGAGTATAAAGGAAGCTGGTCGCACAATAATATATTGTGCATGTGTTAAAGACTACTCTAAGGTTTATGAAATGCTAGACCAAATAAAAGAAGAAATATCATTAGATAAGTATCATGGTCAATTAACAGAAAATGACAAAAAGAGCGTAATGGTAAAATGGAATAAGGGCCAAACACATTTAATGATTGCAACATCAGCTTTTAGCTTGGGTATAAATATGCCTGATGTTCGCCTAGTTCAATTTTACAATTTTCCAATGAATATTAGTAAGTATGCATCATAATATAAAACAGTTTTTATTAAAAACATGATACTCAATATTTTCACAAACAGCTAGTCTTATTCAATGTGCTGGTTGGGCTGGACAGGATCAACAAAACACTGAATATGTTATCCTTTATTCTAATAAGGATATTCGTACAAATTATGCTATAATTATGGATGATAGGGAGAGATAATGTTACTATTTTCAGGTATTAAAATTCTTATTGAATTGTTCTCAAATATATTCAATTGTAGTAATGAAGATAGTGATGAACAAACTGCTACCTGAGAACATTTCTTAGCCAAAGCATGACAAAAGATCTTTAAAGTAATGTATTATTGTTTTACCTTCTATGAATGCAGGCTTCACCTATTATCACAATATCATGCATGGCTAGACTATCCAATTCCACCATTTTGCAATTCTTGTGGTAATTGTGCTAAATGTGAAAAAGATAAACCAAGTCAAATAGATGTAAAATCAAAGATTTTAGATTTGCTAAGAGTTGTAATGGCGTTATGTGAGAATAATAACATACCGATTATACCTTTAGATATGGTAGAAGTTTTTTGCTGTTCAAAAAATGCACGACTTCAAAGTAGAAAACTACAATTAACAAAAGATCTTAGTGATCGTCAAAGAACAGAAAATTTATATACAAAGGCATTAGCAGAATTGGCTTAGTTTGTTATAGTTTGTCAAGCAAACAATTTTGCTTGAAAGAAGGGCTAATGTGGCTTTCTTGATGGCTAGTGTAATAATAGAAGGTATTGTTGAAAATGCTATTTCTATGGCACAAAAAGAAACATAGTTATATTGGATAAAAAAATAGCTTTATTAGTCTTTTTTTATCAAAGTAATAAAATCAATAAAAATCATGTTGAGCAAAGCATAACAGAACTTCTTTTTAATTGGCTATTATGTCAGATGATCTTTATCAAATATGATTGGCTAATTAAATATTATAAGTTTGATACTTTTGATATATTGAAATATAAAAAATCATCATTGTTCAATCTATATTACATAAACTTATTAAAGACTTATTTAATAGCTCTTATTGTTATGGTTAAACATTATGATATGTCTAGAATTATTAATCACTAAAAACATTAATCATTCAATATTATAATCTTATAGATTCTATTGTTACAGTAAATATAACATGCACAATTTTTTTACATTGTACAGTACATATTTTCATGCATTCGTATCCACAAACTATAGCTAACAAAACCAAAGCCTCTGATTGTATGCATCTTTTATAACTATTTGAACAATCTAAACATTTATAAATAAGAGTTTTATAAGTATAGATAAATAAAAAAAAAACAAATATCGTATTAACTGCTTAGAGTCATATAACTATATATTCACCCGTAATACATTTGTATATACATCTATACATTCATACTCATGCCTTATAAAAGTTATACAGATTGTGAGATGCGTTAGATGTGTTTTGGCAAAACAAAACATCTATGTTATGGCCACAAAACATCCCAGTAAAGTTTTGTAGAAATTGGTCGATTTTTTGATGAGTTGTCCTATGATATACTCCTATTCCTTGTGTTTTTGATATGTAACTACAATGTATAAATCGAACTTGCGTCATGCTGTAAACTTCTTTTTTTTTTTAAAAAAAAAAAAAAATCCTTGGAGATTGAATCGAATAACATATGGACATTAAGATATCAAGGAGAAGCTTATAACCTAATACTGTACTTAAATATAAAAAAAGGTTTTATATTAGACTCCAAAATTCATAAAATATTGTACCAAGCGTCTAAATAGCTTGTGGTATTTATAATACAGTCACACCCCCTAAGTGCATGCTCTCAGGACCGGACATAATTATGCACTTAGAGAGAGTATGCATTTATAGAATTACCCTCTCTAAATGCATGCCTTAGAAATCGGATACAAATATGCATTTAGAGAATATAAATTTACAAATTAATAATTTATATACTGTAATAAAAATCCAAGTTAATATAAAAAAAAAGTTTATACAGTAAAAAAAATTAAATAGTAAATAAACATCTTGAATAGCTTATTTTAAATAACTCACGAACTAAATTAATGCGAATAAAAAGAAATTAATAGTAAATAAACATGAACTTGAATTTTAATTACTTAGTTTAATCTTTATACTCACCAACTAAATTAATGCGAATAAAAGAAATTAAATAGTAAATAAACATGAACATGAATTTTAATTACTTAGTTTAATACATAAATGATCTTTATACTCACCCACTAAATTAATGCGAATAAAAAGAAATTAAATAATAAATAAATGTGAACTTGAATTTTAATTACTTAGTTTAATATGTAAATAATCTTTATACTTACTTTCTAAATTAATATGAATAAAAAGAAATTAAATAGTAAATAAACATGAACTTGAATAGCTTATTTTAATTACTTAGTTTAATATGTAAATGATCTTTATACTCACACACTAATTAATACATATAAAAAGAAATTAAATAATCAGATAGTAAATAAACATGAACTTGAATAGCTTATTTTAATTATTTAATTTAATATAAAATGATCTTTATACTTACATACTAAATTAATGCAAATATAATACAAATAATTTAAAACTATTTATTTAAAAATAAATTGTTAAATTTTAAATCTAAATACTATATCTGGTATACAGTAATTTAAGAGCAATTAAAAATATAGTACATTTAAATATTGCATTTAATACGTATAATACTGTACATATATATTAGATATGTGTATATTAACATTTTATTTTTCTTATGTTAAAATCTGTTAAAACTGGTTTTAACATAAGAAAAAATTAATTGTGGGAATTTCAAATAAGCTATGATATGTATTATGATTGGTCAGTTTTTAAGATTAGTCATGTGCATGCATTTACAGGGAATACATATTATATTTGGAGTTTTACTAAAATGCACCTATGGTGTTTTACACCATGTTACACAAAACCATTAGAATAGCCAATCAAAATTTAAGATCAGGTGTAACATAAAATTTCAGTTTTTTTGTTTATTTTTTAAAAATCATTCATATCTCTAAAGTTTGCTTATGAAACCACCTTTGGAGCTCTAATAAAAAAAATTTCTTGCTAAATTTTGGTATAAACTATGCCCCCTGCCCCATTTCAGGTCTCACCCTAACCCTAAGGTAATAAAAATTTATTTTTTGTTTTATAAAAGTTTATTTTTTGTTTTTGTTACACAGATTTGTAAATCTAATTTACCTATGGTAGTAAAACACCATAAGTGCGTTTTATAATAATTGTTATATTTAGTACCCCAGAATTTTGTGCATATGCAGAATATCGAAGGTGACTAAGTCCCGAGCTCAGGACTGAGCTGAGATTTGCATATAGGGAGGGTTTGCACTTAGGGGTGCACGACTGTAGCACAAATAATTTTAATAAATTGATATACTTGCCCACGAAGGTTTTGTTTTAGATGGAATTTAACAAATTATTAGTGAAAACCTACATCTAATAAAAGTCCGATGTAAGTGATGTAGTTTTAAACAAACTATTTACTCCAGAGATTATTAAAGATAAAATTGAAAAATTGAACACTTTGCGTCTAGTCTTGTAGCGATAGAACAGGATGAAGGAACTGGCGAAAAAAAGAGGACCAAACTCGCGGCCTTACAAATTTTCAAAACTAATTACATGCTAGCAATGTCCAACAAGCCGTTTGAAATAAAAAAGCAGGACATGTGGAGATTTACCTTGCGGCTGTATAATACAGTAATACTCCAGTAAAGTTTTGTAGAAATTGGACGATTTTTTTGATCTCTTTTTTTTATATAAAATCTTGTGTAATGATCAATACAGAATACATAGAAATTTCTAGATTTGATATCTAGATGTTCGATTTCTGTAATGCTACACAATGTTGATCTACCATCGATTTGATATGAATTTGAAAATATTTACACCCTACCCTTAAATTGGAGTTTTGAGTACTTTAATATGTTGTTTATAAACTTCTTACAGATAACTTCTTTGATTGTATCATAATGGAATTTATCTGCGATAATAGATAATATTCTTCTTTTCTATTATTTTCACGAATATTACTATCTAATGCATTCTGGAATGCACTCCAAATTTGATCTATTTGATTTTCATGATTTGGGCACTTTAAAGAAATTAACATTTGTATAGATACTTTAGCATAGCTCTATCTTTTGCTAAGTCTTCTAATCGGGTCCAGAATTCAAACTATTAGAAAAGTTAGAATTATTAAAATGTATAACTGCAACTGATTAAATGCTTACTCTAACCCTATATGATGCTGTTAAAAGTCCTGTTGGGGAACTAACTTTGGGAAATTGAGTGACAACCATATTCGGGCCAAAATGAGGGTATTACGATATATTTAGGAGGGAAATTGAATGACAATCATATTTGGGCCTGAATAAGAGTACATCATAGTAAAGTGTTTTGGTATAAGATATTATTTTTTTATTAAAATATTTTTTAGTAATTACCTTAGATTCTACAGCTGGTATTTTTGTAGTAAAGCTTTCCATGCCCACAGTTTACAATCTTTAATGATATAATTTGGCAAATATATTTCTTTAAATTTTGCTACTAATTCAATTATATTACTTTCTTGTGTTTGCTAATCAATAAACAAATTTTCCTATTTTATAAATAAGGAAATAAATTTTCTTAAGTAAAGATTAAAAAGTTTGTTTATAATTGGTTTACTTTGCTAATCTTTAATTGTACAATGAGGAGTTTGTTCTTTTTCGATTGCTAATTTTGTGTGTTTGTGTTCAAGCCCAAAAAGTATATTTTTTGTAAACTGCCAATTTTATCCCAAATTATATTAGGGTTAACATTACGAAAAACAGATTTTTTCTGAGAATTTTGATAGACTTTAACAACCACTTTGTTGTTAGTAAACTCTTGTAAAAATAATGCCCGAATTTTTTGAAAATTATATACAAAAGAACTTTTATATTCTTTGCCAGCATAATTCTAATTTGGATTATTTGATATACCAATTTCAAAAATAACCAAATTTAAATTTGAAATTTTAAAAGAAAGTGTCAAAAATAAATATCTGAAAGTAATAATTATATATTTCTGAATTATCAAAACCCATAACTAAAAGGCTATTAAATTTAGTTTTTATAGAGAAGGCTAGTTGATATATGGAAATATTCGCTTCTGATGAGCTTTTACATACATTACTTCATAAATCTTTAGATTGACATAAAAACCCAGGTTCTAAATTGGCTTGAATTACAGTAATCATAAAGTCTTGGTCATTAATTGTAGTAATGGTTTTTATTTCAAGAAATAAAAGATAAAGATGCAAGAAAGTTGTATCATTATCATTTGGGCAGGTAATCCACCAAGCTCTTGAATATGGTCCATAATGTAGATTGTTTATAATTTTATCTAAAAAACAAGCAAAATTTATATTTTGACATATTTAGATAAAATGAAAAAATATATATATTTTTTATAGAATTTTGTTAGCTTTTATATTAAGGAGTAAAGGAGGGAGTTACAATTATACAAGATATTCTTTTTTTATTCTAATACATACGATGATGACAAATTACATAATGGGCAAGTTTCTTATTTATTGTTATTTTGCTACATAAAAAAAAAAAATACATTTTTATCATAAAAATCATAAGTAGAAAAGAGAACAAAAATATAACTATTGTTATCCTATTGTTGTATAGCAATTTAACGCATGAATAAAGGTAATCATATGACTTTAGAGTCTTTGGTATATTTTTTAAAATAATAGCATGATATAAATATGCTTGTACATATAACTATAACAATAATGTTAAGCAGCATATAACTATGTGAATAAAGAAAGATACAGATTATCATTATTGTTATACGTATGTATATATATATGTGCACACATTGTACTATTATTTGGAATAGTTCAAGCTGTGTGCTTTTAATTACACATTCTAAATCACGGTCTAGATTGCATTTTATTCTGTATTACTAAATTTTTATATCAGAAACACTCAGATTCTAAAAGCAGTTAAAAACATATATATAAATTATCTTCATTTAAAATTAGTGTCGATTACTGTTTTGTATACGGATCACGAATTAATTATTATTACATGTATAAGAAACTAATAACTATTCACTTATCCAAAACAAACAGATCGGGCTTCACAGTAGGCCTTCTGCTGCCTTCAATAAGCACCTAAGGCCCAGAGTTAGCTGCAAGTTATTTCAAATAACACACAGACTCAAAAGTAAAAATTGTTAACAACAATAATCTGCCATGCAAAACGGGCCCAGGTCCCAGTTAGGGTGTTCAGGATTATAATCTAGTAAATGCCAAATTATGCATCTGGTAAAGTGAAATTATGCGAATTATGCGTATTTTGAGTTATTAGCCAATAAAATTTCAAAAAGAACAACAATTCAGGTGATTACAGTCACTAGTTTATTCATTTAACCAATCAAATTTTGTTTACATGCTGCATGAAAGTGATCGGATTATGCGATTTCATATAGTAAAAATCACAAATTATGCGCATATTATGCCGGATCATAATCTTGGACACCCTAGTCCCAGTATGTTAAACGAAAAGCAGTCATGTAATCTAGACTGCCTATATATATAAAGCTTCTAGAATCTTTTTACAGTAGTTTCTCCAAAAGCCTTGCATGTCTTTCCATGTTACTTGTTTTAAAGCCACTTATAACGGTTGTATTCAATATAGTAGATGCATTTCCTTTTTGGGAGCAGTAAATACTGCAGATCTTTTAGAGGAAGTACACCAAAATGCCCACTTTTTGAAAATTCTTTACGAACTGATGACACCAAAAAACATTCCTTTGTAACTATAGTAAGAACAGTAGTTCTTCCTGTATAGTCTGAGGTCCCAAAAAGCAGCCAAATACGTCTCAACTTTTTTGTAGTAAGTGATAAACTCTAAGCCTGTCAGCAAGTAGTCTATAAACTTTACTTCTAAACAACAAGTGTCAGTAGTAAGTGACAAATTCTAAAGCTATTAGCAGATACTCAGTTAACTGTAACCCTAAATAATAGCTGCCAAGTTGCATGTTTTAGTTGATTGGTTCACTGTTTCTTTAAGACTTTACTTTTGAAGTATTAGCATAATTGTTGGTACAAAGATCGGTAAATAGAGTTACAAAGATCCTTACATATAGATATCTTTTTTATGACTGTGTTTTTATAAATTAGTTAGGATGTAGTTTAGAAAATTTTGGAATTGAAAGGTTAGTAGTTTATACATTTAACAGGTAGTAAGAATAATTGCTACAGGTTCAAATAATTAGTTCTAAACTAGAGGTTTTATCATAGGTATTGATGTTTGAGTATAAAGCTAGAGCTTGTTTGGATAGTAAACCTATTTCCATATATTTTTATATATATTTTTTTTAATTTAGACATTTCAATATTATTTAGACATTTTGATATTATTTAGGCATTTTGGCATAATTTAGAATTTCAGCAATATTTAGATATTTCAGCAGACTAAATATTAAATGTCAAAATATTTCTACAAGCATAAAACAATTTAGCTAATAACATTAGTTCCATACATAAAAATCCAAGTATTAGTGAGATTTATTAACTAAGATACCATGAACAAAGAAACTGTAGTCCAGACCATGATATAGATAACTAGTCAAAAGGTATAAGATGTGGGAAAGGAATAGAAAATAGTATGAAGTATTTGCTAATATGTATTATAGAAAAGAAATTGGATAAATATGACAAAATTTTGGTTGAGTGAATATAGGGCATAAGAAGAAGTTATATAAGAGAAAAAGAATAGAAAGTTATTTTTTTTTGTGTCATTGCTATAAGCCTATTATAAGTCTAGCTTTGTTGTTATTGAATTGATAATTTTATCTCATACTATCAGGAACTTCTTCAAATTTTGAGTCAACTCTGGATATATTGAAACTAAACAGACACCAGGACATGAGTATTAGGTTTAATAATTAACAATAAAAAAATAAACTAATACTTATTTATTTGTAGAACTGCATCAAAACTTTATATTTAATTAATATTTTCCATTGAATTTTTATAATTATCATTTCCCTAACTGATTAGACGAGTCAAAAAAATCAACAAAAAAAATACTTTTTTTCCCTTTCATAATCTATAGATAATTTTTTTTTATCTATTTGTTACTATGCACTTAGATAACTCATTAATATTTGATCTACTTTTTCTTTTTTCTGACAAGAACCCATATCCACACTGAATATACGCAATGTTAGAGACTTATTAATGCAGATTTTTTTGTATTAGTCTGTGGCATCTCAATACTCCCTAGTAGTGCCTTCTACTTGCTACATATGCTGAGGGTACTTGCCAAAGGTTTTTATGCCAACTCAGCTACTCTCTTTCTGAAATTCAAAGTATAATAAATATTGATATTTATCTTTTTTTCTTTTTCTGCAGTAATAGGAACTATTATATGAAATTCTTTATCCACATAGTACATTCAATAAAGGGTAAACTGTATCTATTACCTTTCATTCATATTACAGAACCATACTGGAATATAGTTTCTTGTAACTAGTCTCTTAAACTTCAAAGTAATTATGTTTAGACAATGCACTTTCCTTAATCATAACATATTATCAATTTCTAGAAATTGCTTTTTGATTTCATTATTCTTATTTGAGATTAATATTTCTTCATTTCAAAATCTTACTTGATAATTAATAAATTTGAAAATATACTATTTGTTAGTATTTGAATTCATGCATTTCTTGGATAATATAACAGGCAGGTGTTCTAGAATCAAACTCTAACTGATTTATCCTATCTGACATGATTATATCTGCCAAGAATTTTATTAGTGCCTTTAACTTTTATAATGATAATCAAATTTTTCTGCTTATCGCATAAATTCTAAAATGGCCTATTAGTAAATCTATCTCTGCTTTCATAAAAAAGTAATTTAAATTTATATAGATTGTTTGTTACTAAATATGCATCATTCTTTCTATCATTATTCTAGCTACATGTTTGTTATTAATAACTATTAAAAATGGTTCTGTTATCCTATTTGGCAATGTTAGTATTAAAATTATACAAGGCAGATGAATTATTGATGATACTGGACAATTTGGAATTACAAGTTATTTTATTATATCATTCCAAAGATTTTTTTAAAAAATTTTTTAATATAGTTGTACATTGTCAATAATATCTACTTCAGGCATTTGAAAATAATGAATAAGAAGCAAGCATTTTCACAAAGTAGTTTTCAAAGCTAAAAAATTCTTATAGAACCAATCTTCAGAATTGAATAGTAGGCTAGGATTTTGAGCAATTTTTTATTCAATAACGTGGTTCCAAATTTTTACTTTTTCTATTTGTAAATCATCTCATTCAATCAACAAAACTATTGCATTTTCTCAATTAACATAAAATCTTTGGATTCAAAACTTGATTTGAATATTTTACTACAATATCATTACACTATTTATATAATAGTAACCACTAGAATTTTTATATTCAGCAAATTTTAATAATATTTAAATATCTTATTTGTATCTCTATACCATTTTCAAGGCACTAACCAAGTTGCTATATGCACTAAAAATTTTTATTTTTAGTAGCTTCTAAATACTATTCATATGTTTTTTTTATAATCTCTATTCTATATTGATAATACTATTCTATATTGTTTTGTATATCAAAATTTATTTCTTTAGTAGATTTTGAATATTGTCTTCGCACTTTTTTATTTTTGGCAATATCAATATCTAAAAATATATTTAAAATTTGTTCTTTTCTGATTCTATTTTTATTCAAATGATGAAATAAAGCATATATAGTATATAATAGTTCAATGTCACTGAGAATACAATACTTGTTGTTCAAAGGACATTACAGACGGAGCAATAGTGATCCTGATGTCTGTGTGTTAACAAATTCTGAATTCTGATTGGCTAGATCAGGTGTGACATAAAAAAACAATCAAAACAATAAACTGATCCTTATTGGCTAGATCAGATATGGCATTTTATATTTGTTCTTCGGACTTTAAATGGCTCCCATTTTCCTAGTATATATATTGACATATAAGATGCTAATACAATAAATCAAATTTGGTGTCCTATAAAGCTATGTTCAACCTGTCTTCACTTAGTTTGTATATTTATTGGTTGATTTCTTTGAAAACCTATTAATTTTAGAGTTGCTAGTACAGGTATAATTTTAATTTATTATGAAAATATAAAGATTAATGCTTCAAAATAGCTGAATGTGCCTAGAATATTTTTGTATTTACTGTAGTTGGATTTGGGTTGTCCTGGAAGATACTAGCTTTAGCTTTTCTTAATCTTTGCTAATTCAATATACCATCTAGAAATTTTAGATATAACTCTAGTTGTAATCTGTTAAAATCTTGTTATACAATTTCATGCTGAATTTATAGTCATTAAAAAGGTCTTTATCCACTTGTTATTTTTGTATTTTAAATTGTACAGTAATTTTGATTGTAATTTCGATTTTGCTCAAAAGGTATAGGTTCGATATATAAAATTTCATACATGATTATACCAAATGAATAATTATTAAATACTTTAGTATACTATTGGTTGTTAAAAACCTCAAGAGTAATATAAGGTAAAATTCTACAAATTTGATTAAATTTTGATTTTAAAGCAATATTGGCTGTTAAAAAGTCCATATCTTACAGTCTTACCAATTGTTACAGCAGGGAATTAGATAGTACTTTATTTATATAATATAAATAACGACAAGAAGGCAGCTCACCAGAAGCATAACTTGGTGATTTAACCTGATTTAGTATAAATATAATTTGTGCATTAATTTAGTCTAAGTTTATTATATATTTATTTTAAATTTAATTCTAAGATAATCTGAGAATTGTTCTTAAAAAAAGTAAAACAACTTTCTTTTTATACTTTCTAAATATTAAAGAAACTGCAAAACTAAAATCATATATTATTTTGACTTATCCAACTTTATTATACCATATGTATTAGATGATAAATGATATGATTTGAGCTTTGTACATATATAATCGATTATCTATAAACAGATATTATATAAAATGTAGCGCAGCATAATTTTAATGATTATCAAAAAATATCGCATTTAGCCCCATGATATTATTTGCTTATAATTAAGGGTAGAATGAACATAGATCAATTTTTATATGATTAATGTGGTACTATAAGATTTTATATAGAAATTAAACACATGCCCTAATAAAACTTTTTAGAACTGTGACCAATTTTAACAAAAATTTGGTATCACATATCCATTTACTATGAGGGCTACCCCTCCCCCCACGTAAGATCCAATATAATTGGCCAATTTATAATTTACTATATATCTTTGTGTAACATAAGATATTGTTATAATACAGGTCCAACCCCCACCCTCTAAAATATTATGTAATAAATGTCAGCTTCCTAATATCTATTTTATTTACTAAAAGACTAAAAGACTTTTAGAACTTTTAGAACTTTTAGGTCTTTTAGTACAACTTATACAGGGGTTCCCAAAATTTGGTTGTGGTATGTCAAAGTGCATCAGAATCATGATCATTTGGATCAGAATCGATCAGTTTTGCCCCAAGATCATAAAAAATTTTACTAATAAATTATATCTATTTATTAAGTAAAAAATGCCCAGCTGATAATTTTGCTATAGAAACTGCTAACAACAGAACCCTGGACATTTCTCATATTTGGATTTTGCCAATATTGGCCCAATTTGCTAAAAACTACAAAGCTACATTTTTTTAAATAACTTTTGATCCAGTAATCAGAATTGAATGAACTTTTTTTTGTTAGATGCGCCTTATTGAGAGCTTTATTTTTAAAAAAAAGTCATCCAAATTGGACTACTTGATGCCAAAATAATTGCCAAATGCTGTTTTTTTACTTCTTAAATTTCAGAAGTTTTTGCTAAAAACTTAAAATATAATCTCTATACTAGATGTCCGGGGTCCTCTAACAACTAAAGCTAAATTCTGACCAACATCTGATGCATCTGACCTTAAAATTTGGGAATAGTCCTATAAAAATCCTTTAAATACCAGTTAGCAGTAACTGATCAGTATAACTGCTGAATCGACACTTTGTATTTCTGAAATTTGATCTAATGATTCAGATTTTGACCTTGTTAAAACAATAAAGTAAAACTACAGAAGGGCCAACTTATATGATATATATAGCTAATAAAATGTCTTGTATAATTTTGTATAATGATCAAATAGATTTATAATAAAAAAATCTGTGATACTATATTAATGAGTTTTTTTAGCAATAATAACCAAGTACTGATTAACATATATTATTGCTATACTCTATTTCTGCTATAGTCAACCCTCCATAAATGCAACTCATAAGGACAAGCCTACAATTCATTTAGAGGTTTTCATTTAGAGCAAGCCAATTAAATTGCAGCTTTAAAAATTTGATTATCAAGTTTGTATAACTTCTACCAAAACTGTATAACATATCTTAAATACTAAAATTTGATTGGCTATGTGCATTTAGGAAGGTTAGTGTAATATAAAATGTTATTCATGAGAATGTGTATTTACAGAATATAGAATGTGTATTTAGCACTAATAACATCTTACAGAATAGAAAAAATCTGCATTTAGAAAGGTATTGCATTTATGGAGGTTGCATTTATGGAGGTCTGACTATAGTTGATAGATTTATATAGAGATTGCATACATATTAGTATTTGCAGGAACAAAATTTACTTTAAAATAATTAAAATTGTTAAATGCAATCTTATTACTACCTCTATATATACTTAACAAACTATACTTTGTAAATTAGTTAAAGAGATGCTTTAATAAGTACATGATATTAAAGTTAAATATTAATAGCAAATTTATAGTAGTGAAATTTTTTGAAAAATCTTGCAAATCTGTAAAATCTTTTGGTAAACTGTAATATAATTTAAAATATTTTGCAAAAAATATTTTTTGAAATATTTTTTTGGAAATAATTTGAAATATTTTCAAAATATTTTAGACCTAGAAAACCAAGCTGGATCAGTATATCTGTAACCTGAATTATATCAAGGACATATTGGACTATATTTTGAAATATTTTGAAATTTTGTATAATGTTACAAAATCAGATAGATCTTTATAAATTAGATTTTTTTCATTTTGTTTTTTGTTTTTATTTTGTTTTTTCTTTTATTTATTTATTTATTTAATTTTTTTTTATACTTTACAAAACATTAGATTTTTGCAAGAAAACCAACAACTATTTAGCACTTTGCAAGAACACCAATTTGACTTTGTGTACCAACTAAGACTTCTGACACTTTGCAAGAACACACAACTGATTTCTCCATCAATTTCTAAAATTTCAAGAATGCTTTTTAAAGGAATGATTTAGTTTGGTACAAGTTTTCACAAGTTTTTGCAAAGCTCACTTTTTTTGTTTTTTGTTTTTTTTTAACTTTTTTTATTAATTTATTTTATTCTAGTATTTTGTGAGAATACTAACTTCTCTAGCACTTTGCAAGAACATACTTGAGTTCTTTAGCAATTTGTAAAAACACCAACACTTACTTCTGAGAAATAGTTTATTTTATTTTTTTGCTTTTCTACTATTTTTAGAAAGTGTTTAAAAAAAAGAGAGAAAGAAAGGTAATAGTCAAAACAAAGAAATAGCTGAAGTGAAAATAATTGTTAAAACAAAAAAGCAAAGATAATAGCTAACTGTAGAGTGTATGAAAATAAGTGTATAAAGCTAGTTTTTTTTTTATGTGTTTTACAAATAGTAATAAAATTAAATAAAATAATATGTAATAATATAAAAATAATACTATAAAGAATATATAATAATTAAAAATTTATATAATGTAAAAATAATACTATAAAGAATATATAATAATTAAAAATAATATATAATAAAATATGTAATATTTATTAAAGTATATATTTAATCTAAAATTATAATATACAAAATAAATTTCTTGGTTTTCATAACCCGGCCAGGTCAAAAAATTGAAAACTTAAAATTTTTTTTTAAATCCACTAATCAATAAAATTTAGTCAAATACTGTATATATCACATTGTCTATTTATTTTACAATCCAAACTTGTTATTTATTATTATCAAATAACTTAGGTTTATCTATAAACTATATCCTACTATTATAAAATGATTCGCCCATCACGAGTGTCACCTACATTTTTACCAATCATTCTGCACGTGTGAAAATGAGATGATATAAATAGTCACAGATCACATATCGTGAGAAATTCACAATATTGAGTATATCTAAAAATCAATGCGTTAATAGCTCTATCCAGTTTTTGGAAGTGCTAAACCAAATTTGACGAGTATGACTAAATTCTATAATATGCCGAAAACGGGATTTAAGTATAAAAAAAATTAAAATCATATGGTTCAGTACATGTGATTGACAGAGTCTATATGTAATTGTTGCGATATTTCAATTATTTGCATAATTAATTTTATGCTGCAAAAGTTCGGGTCAAGCTCACATTTTTGGGCTTGTCATTATTGTGGGCCGGGCTCAGGCTAAACTCGCTAAGATGGTCTGGTCAGATTTTGTTAAATTGATTTCAACATGTACGACGTACATACTTAAATTACTAAATACCCACATATATGCTTGACATTTATTTATATATGAAATTATCTGGCGGTTTACTATGATAGTGCATTCCAAATAACTGTTAGCTTACATAATTACTACCAAGAATGCGAGTCATTTAGCGAGCACAATCATTGTAAACCACCAATTAACTACGGAACTATATAATATTATGAGTATTTTATTTTAAATACGGTAGGTTGAGAATTAACATTAATAATAATTTGCCATCCAATTTTAGGTAAAATAAGCGACATCTACAGTTTCTATTTTTTTTACCAGTAGTACACGCTTACCTATTAAAAAAAAAGCTAATTTTATTTTTAAGATAAACCACTTAGATTCGAAATAAATTACCAGTAATTCTGAATCTGATTGTTTTGTTATATGAATCGATATTTAAGATAAGTATTTTCTGTCTAAAATTTGTAGTTTTTTTTTTACTAATCAATTTTTGGTAACATATTGTAGTGCATGAACCATCGTTGGAATTGTTGCCATTGCTACTTTCTCAATGCTGACATTAACAACAAGATTCCACCTTCAGTAATTCCAACACCAACCCAGACATCAACGACGAAATTCATCCCAAGCAATGGCGACATTAGCGACGACACTGGCGGTGAAATCCAAGAGCTGCACCAACGGCGAAAGATCACTACAAGCAATGTCGCAACGACGAAATTTCACCATCAAGAACAATGACAACGATGGCAAAAAGTTCACTACCAACCAATGACAAAATCCACCACCAACAACGGCGACATCAACGGCGAAATCTGAGAGCGTTATCAATGACAAAAGCCACCTGTGAACAACAATTTACCACCTGCGAAGAGTCAACCAAATTGCAGCAAACACAAACCAAACCGCTCCAACAACACTTACCTGGAAAGAGGGATAAAGAAAAATAGATAACGTTAAGTGATTATCGATGATCAGTTCAGTATATCTAAAATTATATAATATATAAATAAAATTAGATTAACGTTAGATAGAAAAAAATAAATAAATTAAACTAAAAAAAATTAAAAGAAATTTGGCTCAGGTTAAAGTCAAGAGATTATATATTAAATTTTTTTTTATTTAACGCTAATTTTATTTATTTATCTATATAATTCCCAGGCAAATTTTATGCCACTAAGTCCTATAAGTAAATGAAATCAAATAGTAAATATCATAATTCGAATAACTTATTTCAGGCCTAGATTATAAAGTGTTTTTATATTCAATAAACGTTGTAAATTATATAAAATTAAATAATAAAATTCATAACTTGAATAGCTTATTTAAATGCATAACGTCGATAAATATTATTAAAATTTATAAACCTCTATATCAGATATGAGTTGTTGACCCGGGTCGTAACTTGGATCAATTTCTGACCCGTCCGGACCTTAGTATCTGGTCGGGTCGGGTCTCTAGGCACAGCATCTGATTGTGCACAAACTTTAAATGACCTACTGATCGCAAATGACTCAGACCGTTCCTTAAATGACCTGAGTCATTTGGTCACGAGTCATTTTTCAAATGACCTGAAATTTAAATGACCGTAATGACCGGTCATTCTGAGGTCATTCAGGTCATTTGCAAAATAGGCAAATGACCAGATCATTTACCATCCCTGCTATTAACAACATACCACGGCATGGTAAGTTCGTAATAGAATTACTACATTAATTTGTGATAAAATTCAGATAATTCCAATGAAAACTAACCAATCATGTACTATATATTACTGGAATAGCTAGCAGAGTTTGTAACAAAATTTTTAATAATAATGTAATTTGAATTATAAAAGGGGTGCCAGCGGCACCCCACAAAACACTTGTAAATAATATAGATATTTATAACTTATAGAGAAATATCCCCAAAATTCTGGATTGGAATGCATCGGAACCTGGTCAGATGGACCAGAAATAGTCAATTTTTGCTCAAGATTACTAAAAATTTTACTAATGAAATCATGATCGTTCATTAAGTAAAAAATTCCCAGATGATAATTTTTATAGCTTTTACTAATCTGTATAAATAACCCAAACCCTAATCCCAATGCATTCCGGTCATTACTGACCTGGAAATTTGGGATCTTACTGTAAAAAATAATAAAAATTATTATACAGTAAAGATTTAAACTTATACTACACTGCATGTATGTTTGCATGATATATTTTCTATATAGAATATTCTTGTATTGGCATACTTTAATAATTAAAAGGGAAAATGATCGATATAGTAAATTAAAGTTACAATACTATGTAAACTGCCATTACATCATGAGAATTAAATTGGTTAAAAGCCCATTTAAGTAAGTATGTATGTCATAGTGACAACCAAACCCTAGATATTGCATTTGCAGAATGTTTTGGCTTTGAAGACTTTTCAATATTCACTATATCATATGATCACACATATTAGTTAGATCATAGAATCTATTGCAGTTTGTGCATAATCTCATATAATCATCGATTTGTGGTTGATAAAACCAATTTGAAGTTCGAGTAAATCATGTATAAATAGAATAAAGGGATTGGTAAGTGAAGACAATTCTCTTTCTCATTGACAATAAATTCGTAATAAAGAATATACAAACCTTTTCGCTCCTTTAAAAGTGGTAACATTTTTATCAAAGTCAAAATAAGGTGTCGTCTGTGTGTTCATAAACGAATCTAAAAAAGCTTACAATTTGGGCTAGATCAATATTAGTAAAGCCCACATGATAGTACGTCTTATATCAAATATACATACCTATTTCTGCGGTCGCTAATCAAAGACTGCAACCAATAAAAACTATAAAAAAACAGAAAACTTGAGGATCAGCTCCATAAAATTAAAGTATAAAAGTAAGAATACTTTGAAGAATTGGCTAAAAAAAAATAGATTTAATTCATAAAGCCCTCACATATTCTTTATGTCTAATTACATAATAGATACCAAATCTATTAAACTATCAGAACTAAAATCGCATATATATTATTTGTTGGCTTTGCCAATTAACCCAATAACCCCGTAATTAATTATGACTAAATACTCAATTAGTAATCCTAATCGCAGTTTTAGTAATTATTTACTGATACTGATAGCAACAACCAACTCTTAAATCGGCAAATAATAACCCTTTTCTTAAATCTCCACTGATTGACAATGAGAAATGTCCCGATATTTGATGAGACCAAGAGACTGATCCTAACTCAATATTATCTTCATACTCTTCATTGATGCAATATTTTCCAAAGTAATAATAACACAATCATTATTCTGAGTTGGGTTAACAACGTGCTTACAATAATGAAAACAAATCATTAGTTATAACAGATAAAAATTTCAATGACAAATTTTTCATACACAGACTTTGTAATTCGCTTTAAATTGAATGTTGCTAGTACTCTTAAAAGTAGCATAGGTGTTATTATTTGCTTTCACAAGGCTGTTTGCTAATATATGTATTTCAAAAGGTTCAAAATCACTTTATGGATAGTGCATCTATCCTATTCCATAGGAAATGACAATTCAAGAGTTTTTAATAAACTTGTAACATAGCAAATAACTGAAGAGTCCATTATTAATATTGATTTATTAGAGATTATAGATCATTTTGAATTAAGTAAATCCATAGAGTACAAGCCAGTCTTAATTGTAGTATTGTAGAACTTACTAGTAATTTTGGAGTGAATGTAAGATGGTTACAATAGTTAAATCACATACAGTACCAGACAGCAAAAACCATCCAATTTTTTTTTAGGCCGCCAAATTTGAAAATTTTATAACAATTCTGATTGGCTAATTTTTGTGTAACAAAATTTTGATTGGTTAAAAATATCTAAATGATAATAAGCGCCAAATTTTGGATTTTTAATAATAAATATTAACCAATCAAGTCATGAGCACGTGATTAGCATCAATCTGATTGGTCAATTGTCCTGTGCCAAATTTCTACTTTACTATTAAAGTTGCTGAACTTTAAACCCTTATAACTACTTTAAAAAGCAAAATATCAAAAATCTGTCTTACAGATTTGTAGTTTAGATTACAAATAAAAAATTTGTAAGAGGGATTTTTAAAATAATTACTTGTTGTGAAGTTATTAGACTTTAAACAATGCCAAAAAAATGGATGGTTCTCGCTGTCCGGTACTGTATAAATAAACAAAATCTAATGGGTGTTTAGAAAAAATTATGTTAGATAATTCTATCTATAAATAATATCTGGCATCATAATATACTGACTTTTCTGTTCCTGGTTTTGCGCAACTGTATTGTACAGCTACTTATATATATTTATAACTTCTTTTTTTATTATTATTATATTAAGTTATATTAAAATAAAACGTATTAATATAAAGTTACTTGTTATTTTATTGAAAAAAAATTTTATAAAAAAAAAAAAACCAGGTCACCAGGTCATCTGGTTTACATTATGTTATGAAAACCAAAAAATTTATTTTGTATGGCCTAATGTATAATGATAATAATAAAAAAATATAAAATTTTATATTAAATTGCAAAAATTTTAAAAAATTTTAAAATTTTGCAAAATACTGTATTGCAAAATATTGCAAATATTGCAGATTTATATGATAATATGCAAAATATTACCTCCTGTGACCCTGAAGGGAATAATTAGATAGAGGTTTGCATTTTTTTTATATAGCTGATTTTGCAATACTTCGCAATATATTTTAAAAATTTTTTAAATTATATTGTAAAATATTGGGAAATAGACCAAATAAAAAATGCAAACCTCTATTTAATTATCTCTAGTCAAGGATCACAGAAGGTAATATTTTATATATTATTATGTAAATTTGCAATATTTTGCAATATTTTGTAAATTTTCAAAATTTTTTAAAATTTTTGTGATTTAATATAAATTTTATATTTTTTTATTATTATCATTATATTATATATATTATATTTTTAAATTAATATATATTTTAATAAATATTACATATTTTATTATATATTATATTTTATTTTTTATTTATTTATTTTTTTTTTTTGGCGATCNTTTTGTAAATTTTCAAAATTTTTTAAAATTTTTGTGATTTAATATAAATTTTATATTTTTTTATTATTATCATTATATTAAACTTACTATCTATTTCTGTATTTGACAATAATAAATAAAAAAAAAAGCTATGGTTCTAATTCCGTAAATTTATATTAATCTTATTTTTTTTTTTTTGGCGATCATATCACAACTTTATTTTATAATATAGAAATTGCATTTTTAATACATGTGTTCTATTTATAGCTATACTTTTTTAAACTAAAGTGTGGCTCACCTGGTTGCCATTTGGCACCTATGTACAACCTGCCAAAGTAGAATTGACCTTGCCACTTCTTTAATATCTACCTCAGATATTAAATACGCAATTCATCGGCCTGGAACTACAGCCTGTCATGATCTTTTTAATTTTTATTCCACCTAGACCAACTTCCGGTCCTTATTCATTTTTCTACCTCTTCTGTTACCTGAACCATTTTTTTTTTGAACTTATCCTACCTTTTATCTGATAACTTCTGTTTTCTAGATTCTTCTTCCACTTCCAAGGATGTATCATTTCCTTTGTCTACAACCTTTTCTCTTTTGACTTTCTTCCTTTTATATTTGCTTTCTTCCTTCTTCTTCTTTTTTACCGAATTGATTTCCAGCTCTTTTCCCATTTTGCAACTTCATTGCAGCGTTGGAGCTAGATCTCTTTTTGAAAAGCACTATGCCATTTATTCCACCATTCTAATACAATTAACTCTGCTGCTTTATTAGCGATCCCTACTTGCAGGAGTGAATTTTTTATATCCATTTCAATTAGCCCTCATGCCAGATAATTTCTTCTCATACATCTGACTGCCTTTTCTCCTCCTGTTAACGTTGTGTCCAAGTATTCAATCGACAGTTTCTTCTTAATCGACATATCTAGATTTGACCAGATTTCCTTTACTATCAACTTCTCTTGTTCAGTCCAAAATGCTTTGTCAACTTCACAGGTTGTTAGGTGCTCAAAGTCCTCTTCTTTTTTTTTACATTTTCTGCATATTGCCGTTTGGTAAAGGTCTTCTCAGTTTCTTTTGCGTAGACTTAGTGTGGGCAGTAAACCGCTCAAGCTCTTTAATCTGAACCCCCATTTCTTATTCGCCCTGAAAGAACATGCTTTTTTTTCCTTTTCTTCTTCCACAAATTTCGAAATATCTTCTAGTTCTGACTTTCTGCTCTTTTTTGATGAATACTGTTCTTTGTATTTTGCATAAAGAGCCAGTCCACTTTGTGAAAAGTTTGTATAAGCATTTTGAGAAAGCTACAGATCGGGGTTTCAATTGTGATATTGTTCCAAGTAGATCTTAGCACCATTTCCTGAATCTCATTTACATTGATTGAAATTATTTCTCTTTCTTGTGCATCTTCTTTTGCTACCCTATCCGCTAGGTTATTTAGCACATTTTCTGCGTGTGCTTTTACTTTGTGAAGTTGCAAATCTACATTCTTTGTGTTTAGTATTTTAACAATTGTTCTTAAAATGCCCAGGTTTTTTTATCTTGCACCAGCTTCTTGTGCTTTTGATTTCCCAGCTTTTTTTAATTATGTGGATCGCTACTTGACTGTCAGTGAAAATGTCTATTTTACTGTTGCTTGGAGTTATCAGAGTCGCTTCCAGAATTGCCATAAGTTCTGATCTTGTTGAAGAAAACCATCCTTGGATTCTGCCTTTAAGTTCTCTGACTATTGTACCCTCACTATCTACTTGAATTATTTCATACCCTGCTCTGTGATCCTCCGTACTTTCTCCTCCGAGTGAGCCATTAGTATAGTAAGTTATTTCATTGCATACCTGGTTCTTCTCTAGTGCCTGCGTGAGTTCTTATTGTTTTTCCCAATTTTCTACTAAATTTTGAATCAGGTATACGTCCCAACTTTTTGCAAGAGTCACATGTTCTACTTCGGATTCCTTTTTCCCTCTAGTTTTCTTTTCAGGAGCTATCATATTTTTGAGGTGTTTAAGACCGATTGCTGTGATCCATCCTCCTTTGTTTTTTCTCTTTATCCATGGACTCACATCTTCTACTTCATTTTCTCTCATTTTGAGAATCTTACTCATAGGAGTTATGCTTGAACTCGATGTGTTGTCATGCACCAAATTCTCTTTGTTTTCCTCCCATTCTAAAATGTGCACCTTATTATTTAGAGAATTTTTTTCACCTTTCCGAAAAATGATCCCATACTATTTTTCCTCTGTCCAATCACCCATTCTTTCTTTGATCTTTTGTATGACATTTTTCTTTTTTTTGGCTTGATTTGGGATTCATTTATCTCCTCTTGTTGAGCATAACTTCTTTTGATTCTTCGGGATATTTGGTCTTCTAATATTGTTTCCTCTAATTTTTTAAACTATATGGGTGTTTTTCCTTTCGTTTCTAATTCACAAATCCTTTTAATTTGTTGCCATGTGAGTATAGTATTATCCTGTCTTGTAATTAACTGCTCAACGAACCATGTTCAATTTACAAAGTGTGTGGGTGCCTTTTTCAAAATCTTTTTTAGATAATAGGCTTTTTGTCTCTATGCTAGCTTTACTGTATATGCTAATGGTCCAGTTTTTTTCCCATCTGGAATTTTGGATACTAATACCCATATCCTTTGCCATTAATAAATGCTCACATTTAGATGTTTTTCCACTTGATCTTTTTAATTTCATTGCTGTTTAAGGTCCATATGGGTACTGTGGACCTTATTAGGAGTTGAGCGTCTCTAAGCCTCATTCTGGCAAGGTCACCTACAAGGTTTGGATTGTTTATTCTTATTACCCATTCTGTGATCATATGCTCCATATGCCGCTGCCATAGGAAGTTAATTCTCCAGATATCACTTTGTAGTGGAATGGTATTTGAAGCAGTCGAGGCCAGTTCAATATTATTTTATTATTATAAATTCTTTATATTATTACATATTATTTTAACTACTTTCACACGTTGTCGCATCTAATTCCATTACTATTTGTAGAAGAAAAAATAAAAAAACTAGCCCTATACTTTTTTCACACACCTCATAGTTTGCTATTATCTTCACTTCTTTGTTTTAACATCATTTTTGCTTTAGCTATTTCTTTTGTTTTGACTATTACCTTCATTTTTCTCTTTTTTCTAAACATTTTCTAAAAATAGTAGAGAAGTGAAAAAATAAAATAAACATTTCTCATAAGTAAGTGTTGGTGTTCTTACAAATTGCCAGAGAAATCTAGTATGTTTTTGCAAAGTGTTAAAAAAGCTAGTGTCTTACAAAATACCAAAATAAAATAAATTAATAAAAAAAACAAAAAAACAAAAAATATCAAATAAAGCAAAACTTTGCAAAAACTTGCAAAAACTTGTGACAAACTTAATTATTTCTTTAAAGAAGTGTTCTTGGAAATTTAGAAATCGCTAGAGAAATTAGTTGTGTGTTCTTGCAAAGTGTCAGAAGTCTGAATTAGTGCGCAAAGTCAAAATGGTGTTCTTGCAAAGTGCTGAATAGTTATTGGATTTCTTGCAAAAGACTAGTGTTTTTGTAAAGTGTGAAAAAAATTAAAAATATAAATAAATAAATAAAAAACAAAATGAAATCAAACCAAAATGAAAAAAGGTCTAATCTGATCTTGCAACTTTATACAAAATTTTGAAATATTTCAAAAATATAGTCCAATATGCCCTTGGTATGAACAGGTTACAGATACACTGATCTAGCTTGGTTTCCCAGGTCTAAAATATTTTGAAAGTATTTCAAATTATTTTGAACTAAAGTATTTTTGAAATCACTTCTGAAATATTTTGAAACCTGCAGTTCACAAGTTCTTTCAAAAAATTTCACAGGTTTGCAAGATCTTTCAAAAGATTTCACTACTATAAAAAAATAATACCTTATGTTAGCTTTAACTAGTTTTGCTTTTGAGTAATTAAAATAAAGATTCATAATTTCAGTTTGGAACAGTTTATATATAGGCTTTGAGTCATGTGTATGATCTCTTACCTTCATTTGTTTATCTTACATGAATATATGATTCAGTTTTTTTTTAACAATAAAAGAACAGCTATAAAATTTCTTTATGATTAATTACAGTATTTACCTTTGTCTATTTTGAGTTTTGAAAAAAAAGAAATCCCAGTAGAAAGGTTATTTCTTAAAAAATTAACAATCAAGACTTTGACCGATCAAACACGATATATATGAATTTATATGATTTTCATATAAAATGACAATTTTTGCATTACTATTAAACTTGTGTAACATTGGAGTTGTCCCCGTAGTTTTACTAACCCCTAGATAATACTGTCAACTATTATAGCAAAATTACAAACAGGGAAATTAATAAAATGTTAGCGGCTTATTAGTAAAAATTGGTTGTTTCTGGCAAAATTGTTAGGTCCGGAAGTTCGGGTTACATGAAAGCAGATTTTTTTGGACATCACTAACCTACAATATATTTTAACAATGACGAAAACGATAGTTTAATTCATTTTAATATATAAAGGATCTGATAATTAATCGTTAACTCTTTCTCTTTATTTCTACAAACATGAACACAAGGTATCAAATTCACGGTGACAAGAAAACGACGATTTATTGCGAACAAATTTGTACGATTTAAGAGAATAGTCACTAGAAAACCAAACTTTTACTAAATAATTTTCGAAGTCAAAACTCAACGGAGTTAGAATTTATTGAAAGTAAATTCGGTCGCTTAAGTTACATTGGAGAATAAATTTATAAAAATTTTACTAATCGTTTTTACTTACATTTCCTTCGATCTTGTCGTTTTCTTCGATCGATATTTTTTACTATATTTTTTATTAGGTTTTACCCTTTTTACACAATTTAGAAAATTTAAAAAATCGACAGTGTTATGCCGTTTTGGACATCACTACCCGGGGTAATTTTGCCTCTCACAACGTGCATTGGGCCTTACCAAAAAAGAATCACAAATGGAAGAGAAATTAAAAATGGAAAAAAATAAAAATAGTGAAACTGTCCGTTGATTATTGCATACATAACTGTTAATTGGTGCAATATCGATTTACATATTTATTAATTTGTTTACATTGTTTTCGTGTAACCAGGACGCATTTTCGGA
Source organism: Gigaspora rosea (assembly GCA_003550325.1). Taxonomy (NCBI): domain Eukaryota; kingdom Fungi; phylum Glomeromycota; class Glomeromycetes; order Diversisporales; family Gigasporaceae; genus Gigaspora; species Gigaspora rosea. The sequence continues at coordinate 221,263 of QKWP01000392.1, read as the reverse complement.
GGCACTTCTATAAATTCCGGCTTATGTTGACCAAGTTTATAAAATATAAATATTTTGTACCCATCGTTTACAAATATGAATAACGATCCCATTCTAAACTTCACTAAAGATTATTCAAATTTACTTGAAAACTCTAAAAATTTTGATGTAAAAATTAAAGTTGGTGAAGAACCAAATATTAAAGAATTTAAAGTTCACTCTTATATCCTATCAGCGAGATCAGTTTACTTTAAAACTGCATTTTCACCACGATGGGCAAGGAGAGAAAATGGAATCATAATTTTCAATAAACCTAATATTTCACCATCAGTGTTCGAAATTCTTATAAAGTAAGTTTATATTTTTAAAATATGTTAATTAAAATGATATAAAGTAATGCCAATAAAATGAATGTACTTTCATATATGAACAAAAAATTTATAAGCCATTTAAACTGAAATGTACATTTATCCTCTATAAAAATGGATAGCTATATTTATACAGGAATGTTTACTAGTAAGAATGAAATTAGCCTTATAGATATTTTTATCGCAGCTGATGAAATTCAATTAGATGATTTTGCACAAAAAATTGAGAGATACTTGCTTAAAGCTGAATCAGCTTGGAAATTTCCCAAAGACTTTATTGCAATACATAAATATGATTTTACTGATTTAAATCAATTTGCATTAAAACATTTATGCAAAAATCCTAGAATTATTTTTGAATCAAAAGACTTTTTAAAAATGGAAGAAAGTACTTTAATTAATCTTTTGAAATGTGATAGTCTTAGGTTAGAAGAGAAGTTAGAGGAGATTGAGATTTGGGAATATTTAATTAAATGGGGAATCAAGAACGCAGAATCTATTTTAAATGACGATTTAACTAAATGGACACAAGCTGATTTCATAAAACTTGGAAAAGCTCTACATAATTGTATTCCTCATATTAGATTTTTCCAATTATCAAATAATGAACTTCTCTTAGTTATAACACAATATAAAAATATTTTACCAGATTATCTTCTCGAAGAGATTTATAACTATTTGTCAGATTCTAAACCCAAACATAATAATCTACCAAAAAGAGGCAAAAGCGTTTTTGAAATAGAAGAATCTGAGATATCTGGATTTGTCATGTCAATATTTGAGAAAGTATCTGGATTTATTATGTCTAATGAAGTACAAGAAATACGTGGATTAGGAATGGGATCATGCATAGGGTGTGGCGCAATAAAAATCTGTGCAGGTTGTGGCGAATTAGAACGCTGCGGCACATTAAAATACTGCGCAGTCTGTGGTACAATAAAACGCTGCACAAACTGCGCCTGCAAAGTTTGTAAATATGTATTGCGTGGATTAGGAATGGGTTCATGCGCGGGCTGCGGCAAATATAAACGCTGTTTGGGTTGTGGCGAGTTAGAACGTTGTGGCACATTAAAACACTGCATAGTTTGCAAAACCATAAAACGATGCAAAACTTGCGCCTGCGTAGTTTGCAAGCATAAACTTGATCAGATTTCATAAAAAAGCAATAAATTTGAAAAATACATGCATGGTCGAAAAATACTGAGGATTAAGCCGTTGAAAGTTGATTAACGTCACCCCCTTCTTGGTTAACTGTCGCCCAAAAATTAAACAAGCCAATCTTGAGTTGGGCAACGAAACGAAACCTATCCGAAACTAGTTTCGGTTTCGGTATAATCCGAAACCCCGAAACCCGAAACTCTTAAACTATAATCCGAAAACTCCTCGAAACTATATTTAAAATTTGAAAATTTATAATATATAATTTATATATATAATTTATAATATATTGATTTATTATTTAATAAATCATATAAATTATAAAATTTTAATATACAAATATATAATAAGAAATATATTAATAATAAATAATATAATACATAATAATAAATATTTTATATTATATATATTTGAGATAAAAAACCTTAATTAAGGAAAATCTCAATACATATAATATAAACAGATAATTTTAATAAAAACATAATTATTTAATATTTAATAATACTGTAATAAATTCATCAATATTATCAAGATATTTTTGTGCTAATTCACTTGGATTATAATTTTCTTGATCTAATAAATTTTGAATAAAATTATTTAAATCAGTTTTATCATCTGAATTTGCTATAATTTTTGATTATCTGTATCTTGAAAAATACAACAAATAAAAACCTTATTACACTCACACCTATATTTAGGCCCAATTACTATTAATATATAACAAAATACTTCTATATAAGCACACCTCTTTATAATAACATTTTTAAAAAAGTTTCTATGGACCCAAAAGTGTGATTATAAAGAGGTATGACTTTATATTTTCCTACATAGTTCCATCTTCTTCATCTAAGTCAAATTTAATTTTAAATAGTTTTGGGTTTCAGATAAGGCTTCAGGTTTCGGATGAGGTTTCGGAGTTTCAGATGAGGTTTCAGAAACTATAATCTGAAAACCAAAACTTTCAGATTTAGCAAAAAAGGTTTCAGTGCCCAACTCTAAGCCAATTACAATACAGCAAACTTCATTAATCACTAATCATGTGATTAAACTTAACCAATGAGATTTAGAGTGTTCTAAAGCAGCTCTCTTAAGTGTCTAGTTAGTAATTGGGATGTTGCTTAAATCTTATGATTAATTGAGTGGGTAATACGGTTGATCAAAGATTCAATTGTTAAAAATTCATTGTCCGAATGCAGGCTTTAAATTTTAACCAACCAGAGCATTTCTATGAAACATTGGTGGCCGCAGCTTCGGATTTTTGATCTTTTAAGTTGACGGCAAAGTCAACAGATCGAAAAGAGAGCTAAGCAAAGAGGTCCAGTGCAGCAACAATCACAGGGAAACCAAGATGCCAGCGGGAAGAAACCAGTTTAATCGCTATCCAATTTGAGGAAGGCGCAGGGTAAGATAAGTGATTAATTAATTGCCTAATTGAGGCATTTTACATAGAAACTAATATAACAGATTTATTATGGGTATAAAACACACAGATGCTAGGGCTGACTATAGTAGCCCAGAGAAGAAGCAAATTTGCTCCCAGCCCTCCCTGCATCCTGCTATTTTGCAACTATCCATGTCTATAGCCGGCCTGCAATACACAGATAGGAAACCACTGGCTAATTTTAAGCATCAATCTCAAGTAGCAACAGCTTGACTACAAAACCCAGGGTCAACAGCCAGCCCACATATGCGGGTGGGAAACCACTGCCTGACTCTACAAATAGCTAAATCGATTATATATCAAATGCACTAATATATGCTATATGTTACACTAAAACAAACTAATAAAGTTCAGTATCTAGCATTGTATGCTGGTGTGCTTCCAAATAAGTAGGAATCACAAGCGTGCAATCCTGTTCAAAGTGATATACATGATCAATTTTTTCAGTTAATCAGATCGTTTGGTAAACAAATTGAAAAAGACACTTGAGAATGGCCTTAATTATATATTTCAGGGCAATATATGTGTTTAATTGTGATCTTTGCTATAAAAATCACTCTCTGATATTTTCGATCAGGCAAATTCAGATAAAATACCAACCCAAATAGTTGTTCTTACTGTATTTATATATAAATCATTCTTACCTTTATTGAATCAATAGTTTATTAAATAAACTATTGAGTCAATAAAGGTAAGGAAAATTTATATATAAATATGAACTGTTATTCAGGTTGGTTTTTATCCAAATTTGCCTGATCAGAAATGTCTGAGAGTAATTTATATAGCAACTGTTAACGTTAACTAACTAATCAATTTTAAGTGCCTTTAAATAAATACAATACATATGACAATGAATGCAATATAGCATATGCAATAAATTCAAAAAATTAAAGATGTGTCACCATAATCTGGAATATATTTACAGTATGATGAGTATATCTTCAATATACTTAATTTTTATTTTTTTCATATATTATTCACTTTGGACGCTTTTTATTATGTTAGAATTACTTTTACATAGCAATTAATTAATATCTACTTTTATTTTACATTAAAATTATTCTGCATAAAGTCTATATTTATGGATTCAACTATTCCAGCTGAGGGCGATGCTTAATATTTTAAAAAGGTTTCAAATATTAACATTAAATTTATAAATATATAATACATAGATATAAAATATACAGTAGGTCTCTGCATGGGCCAGGGCTACTCACGGGATACGCTAAGGATAGTACCACTAGGGTTGGGCTTGGGCATCATATTACAAGCCCTAGGGCAGGGTAGAGCTAAGAATTGCAGGCCCTTTATTATATGGGTAAGGCTTGGGTACCATCACTACCCAGCCCATATATCTGTAGGGTAGCCCGTTATACATGCATATGAATATCCACCAATTAAAACTTATATTGACGATAATTTTTTTTTTAGATATATAGCATTTTTTTGCATAATATCTTTGATCAAAAAAAGAAAAATACTAGCTGGTTTACCTACAAAAACAATACCTTTAACACTGAACTTTATTGCAAGTTTGTTATATTAGGTGAGTAATTTTTATACAACTTTATGCAACTTCAAAATCTATATAAGCTTTTGTTTTTTAAGCATAAAAATACTTTATAAATGCAGTAGTTTTTTGTAATAATCTTTAATTAGTTGGGAAAGATTAATAGCCAGTGCACCTACAATACTTTGAAAAAATTACTAGTAAACAACAAACTTTTTTCAAATTCAGCAAGTTTATTAAATCAGGTGAATAATTTTTGCATGATTAAATATATTAACTTTTTTTTTATATATTTAAAAACAGTTTTATAAATTGTACTTTAAAAAGCATAACCAATATCTTTGTATGAAAAATATCCTAAAAACTTCATAAATTATATTTATGAGGTAATTTTATTAAATTTTATTATTATAATAATTATATTATTTGTATATCGATCTTAAAAATTTTTTAAAAAATTTTTTTAAATATAAAAACTTCTAAAAATACATCCTTTTATAGTTAAAATATGTAATTTAAACCTATATTAGTTACAAAATATGTATTACAAATTGGAGTAACATTTTAAGCATTACAATAGTAAATGTATACTGTACCAACACATTAATATTAAGCCCATGGGTACCCACAGGTACTTGCGGGCTTTAAGGGCTGGGCTAGAGTATCAATTTTGAGGCCCTAGAGTAAGGTAAAGGTTTGGAGATTAAGCTTGTTAATAAACAGGTAGGGCTAGGGTATTACTACTACCCAGCCCTACCTGGCCTATGCAGAAGCCTAATATATAGTGGCCTACTAAATTATTGTGGTCACTTTTTAAAATTTTATATAAAGCTAAATATATAAGATATTAAGCTAAAAATTAAATTATAAATTCTTTAAATCTATGCCTTTAAATAAAAAAAGTTGAAAAAATTTTATACTATAGTTTTTAAAATAATTAAATAAAATTTTAGATTTTTATATCTGACCAGATTTTATTGTTGTACAAAATTAATTAAAATAATAACTATATAGTAAAAATTAATTTTTTTATTATGTTTGATGATCCATGAAAGATTAGCACTATTACTACTAGAAAAATACATAGCATTATACATATCATATGATAATTATCTTATACAAAATTTGAATATATCAGAAATATAATTTGGAAATTTTTTGTCTATTTGCCCATGAAACCAAATTACATTTCTGATGTGATCTTCATAAAGTTTATACAGATGCATCAAAAAAGTAACTATAAATATATTAAAAACATAATTTTTGTATAAACTTGCGTAAACACTAAAAGTCTGTTACTATTTCTTAAACCGTAAAGCAAGCAAATTTGTCTGCTTAAATTTTTTTTGACTTATTATTGTAAAATTTATCTAAATTTTATTAAGCCATACCCCCATATTCTCTAAACTAGAATAAAAGCACACTACGTGCTAGTTGTCATATAGTTATTATTTTGCGAAACTTCCTCAATGGCATTAAAAAATCGCCTAAGTAAGGTTGATTTTAATATGAGATTAATGGCAAATTTAATAGTAAAATGGATATTAGTCACGTGACAATTATAAAGGATCTTCATGATCGTCACATGAAGGCCCCTTTTATAATATAACATTAAAGTTGGCCAAAAATTCGTCACGGCCAACTTCACTGAGTTGATTTTTGGGATAATGCTAGGAAAATAAGATGACTAAAAAATTCAAGCAAAATGTCATATTTTGTATCTATTGTGTGAACCTATATATTTATTTGGATCACTCCAATATGCAATACTGTAGCTATCTAGTATGATGTGTGGTTTGAGATTTTAGAAACCACTTATCCGATTTGGATCAAAATTTTTATTAAAAAAAAATTTGAGTGCCCTATTTTTGTCCAAATATTTAGCGGGCAAATTTGCCCGCTAAAAATTACAGTTTAAGGGATACTCTAGGCAATAATAAGACAATACAGTTAGCTTCTCAAAACTAGTATATCTGGGGACAGGTTTAGTATTAATTTTGAGAGATAATAGCTGAGATAATCAGATTTGAAAATATCATGTAAAATGCAGATGTGCATTGACCAATCAAAATGCAAAATTGAACAATTTTCAAGGCCTAATTGGAGCTGAAAACAGAATTACTTGTGACTTTAAGACCTGGGAACTATTTAATCATATGATATAATAAACAGAAAATTTCAAAATCAATATTCGGATGAATTTAATATTTTTGAGCATGTGCGCTGTAGTGCACCTCATATGATTTGGTGTAATGTGAAATCAAAACAACCAAAATAACCCATTTTTTTAGTTAGGGTTAGGGTGAGGTTAGAATAGCATAGGCGAGAAAGAGAGTTTTATAGTAAAATTTTGCAAGAAATTTTTTTGTTAGAGTACGAAAAGTGGTTTTATAAGCAAAATTATGAGCCACAGCCAATTTTTTAAAAGATCCCATTTTTTCTTAATTTCACATTATACTTGATCCTACGATCTGATTGGTTTATCAGATGGGTGCATTACAACGCATATGCACTAAATTACATAAACCTATTCGGATTATGTGACTATAATAAAAGAATCAATCTATATCAATTTTATGTGATTTAATTGGATATATATCAGATAACTTTATACAAAATCAGAAATTCATGCATAAAGGCTATTAGATATCAGAAATGGCAGGTTATCAGGACCCCGGACATCTAGTATAGAGGTCATACTTGTTTTTTTAGCAAAAACCCCTGAAATTTAAAAAGCAAAAAACAGTTTTTGCCAATTATCTTGGCATTCTGTAGACCAATTTGAACAAACTTTTGTTTAAAATGAAGCTCTTAGTGAGGCGCATCTAACAAAAAAAAGTTCATTCAATTCTGATCACTAGATTAAAAGTTATTTAAACAAATATATTTTCTTGTTTTTAGCAAAATGGTACAAAATTGGGCAAAATCCAGTTATAACCTATATGATAGATGTCTAGGGTCCTAGGTTATCAGCTATTACTTAAGAAACAGGTATAGTGGATTGATTTTTAACTAATTTTAGCAGATTATTAGTTTTGATAAAATTGGTTCTAATAGGGCCAACTGTAGTAAATTTTGGAGATAAATACAATATAAACTTTTATTATATACTGAAATCTTACACTGCTCCAATAATAAGTAATTTTTTTTATTAAGTTAATAGTGCAAACAATTAACAGAAAACTATAGTGCTCACTAAAGTAGTTAGATCATTCAAATTAATTTAGTATAACTAGGATATCACTAAAAAATGATTGGCTAACTATATAAAATTCTATATAAACAAACTAGAAATTTTATATAGTTAGCTAATCATGTTTTAGCAATATTTCAGTATACACTAGACTAAATTGAATAATCTAACTACTATTAGATATATTCTAGTAGGCTTTACAACTTTTAATTAATTAACTTTAGCTGTTAACTTAATAAAAAATTACTTATTATTGAAGCCGCATTAGATTTCAGCATATAATAAAAATCATAGTCATTGCCCCAAATTTGAATATAAAAATAGTGCTAACTTTTCACAAATCACTAATTGAATTTCATAAATAAGCAAAAATTATTCAGTATAACAAATTATATATACTATCTTTTCCTTTTATAATCATATAGTTTATATCAGATATTATACAAATTTGTATTATTGTATAAAGGTTTGGTTTTTATTATAATATGCTTATAAAAAGGCATTTTTTTATAATTTCATTAGTAAAGTGGTTCAGATTTTGGTGTAATAATAAAAAGGTTTAACTATAATATAATTATATAGGAGGTAACTATATAGAAAAAAGACAGAAATTTAAAATTTTAATTTTATAAAAATTTAAAATAGTTATAAAATATAGAAATACAATTTTTAATTTATTACTATATATAGTAATCAATTATTATAAAATGCATCTATAGTGTTTTACACTGTAGATAACTTAGATTTACAAATCTATATAACAAAAACAAAAAACATATCAGCAGATCGGTGTAATTGTCGATAAACTGTTGCACAAAAATTTGCTCCTAAGTAACGTTGAAAAACTAACAAACGAAGTACTTGTTACAACTAACAAAAGAGCCTTTTTGACGCCTAGACAAGTTAAAAAACCAATAAAACTTAATAAAAGAGCTATGCTAAGCTGTAGAAAGAAGTACTTTTATCGTTTGTTGAAATATTCGGGTGTTTTAGGATGGGTTGAGCATTGAGAAATGGGTTGGTAACTATCAAGGGTAAATTCAGAAGCTATTTTTCAAAAAAATAGCCTTTTTAATATACTTTTGGCTTATAATTAAATACATGAATTTCGTAATTTTCTACGTACTTAATTATAAATACAAAGCTGGTTAAAAAGGCCGTTTTTGTGAAAATTCGCTTTGTAATAAATTTTCGCGTAAAATTTTTTTGATAATCCTCGATCATGATTAGTCGAGCTGACATGTTACGCTGATCTGCCGATATGAATAAATTTTTATAAAATTAAAATAAATTTTAAAGACACTGGATCGAATAGTGCAGTGGTTAGCACTCTGGGTTGTATTTGCAAGATCGCTGGTTCGAGTCCAGTGGATGCCAAAATCATGTTAGGTTACGAATAGTAAGGATCTATGATGAGAAATCACACTTTATTCCCATTTACGAAAAAAGTACTGCAATGCCCAAAAGGAGCATGACATAGGCACTAAAGTCATGTGGCATCCAAAAAAGAAAATCTGACAAGAAATATTGTAAATATAAGGACTATCTACTATAAAAAAAGAAAAAAGTGAATGAATACAAGAAACAGAGAAAAAATGTAAGGGGCACCTGATGATACTACACTGAACAAAAATGAAAAGTAGCTCCCTGTGTAGATAAAAAATGGCTAACCGATATAGTGTACTTGTGGAATATATAGTTCCTTAAGAGTAGAGGGTATGTAGATTATTTCTATTAATAAACTAGTTACTAAAAATTTTATTTTTAATAATAAAGAAAATTTTTATTAAGTAACCATATTAAATTTTTAAATAAAATTGTAGAGGGGATTTTTTTGATTCTAACAGTATTCAAATCATTAAATTGGCCTAGTAGAACATAAGATATAGTTGTTTTTATCTTCGGGACCCTATTTTACTTATTGTTTATACGTGATTTGATTAGCCAATTTGTGATTGCCCTGCAGAATAGACCCCGTTCCTGCAAAAGTTGATACTATAAAAATTTTATCAAATTTCATTCAAAATTAATAAAATTTTTAAAATATGTGTAATTTTTTATTACAAACAATTTTACTTAGTACATAAATACAATTTATATAGTGAAAATTAACTTTTATATGTAGAACTTTTAAATTCGTAGTAAAAATATTTTTGGTCACTCATTTATTAATAGAAATGATCTACATATCCTCTACCCTTAATGCTGCCTATGATGCAATAGGTACAGGGCACCGGGCATGATGGACTTGCTAAAATTGGTCAGGAAAAACAGACGATAAGAGGGAGGTATAGTTTAGTTAGAAAAACTCTAATATATATATAATATAAGACCTTTTTAATAAAAGAGCACCAATAGCACCCTTGGGTATACTACCAGAAAAATCTAAAAAAAAAATAAAATAAAATAAAAAATAATTTAGGATTAGGGTAAGATCTGGGATTTTATTAAGAATTAGTATATACAAAATTTAGCAAAAAATTTTTTTTATTAGAGTCCCAAAGATAGTTTCATAAGCAAATTTTTGAGATATGAAGGTTTTTTAAAAATATAAACAAAAAAAACAAAATTTTATATTATATCTGATCTTAAATTTCTGATTGTCTATTCCAATAGTTTTGTATAATATAGTGCAAAACACTATAGGTATATTTTAGTAAACCCATATAGTAATTAACTAAAAATTTTTAAAAAATTATAAAATTTTAAAGATATATGTAATTTGTTATACTAAATAATTTTATTTAAAAAAATTGCTAGTTTATTGACAAAAAATTTAAATTTATTTATTACTATATTTAGAGAATATCTAAAGTAGAAGCAATACATTTAATAATTTTTCAATTAAGTTTAGGATTAGAGTTGTTCTATATTAGAATTAAATTAGTTTTAGATAAATATATATGCAAAATTGCCTTTTTAACATTTTTGATTAATATATTGAAGTAGGTTTAGACTGCCATTTTTTGTATTTTTCAGTTTTTGCTTTTAATTCTTGTTTTATTTCACTGGCAATCATCAAAATTCTATAATTTGATTTGCAGTTGATTACATGATTTGCCTCTGCTTTAGATGTCCTCTATATTTAGTAATTCTAGTTAAATTTTGATAAATCTAGCAGATTAATATTTAAAAAAAAATTAAAATGATTATTAGTTAAGATTAGGGTCTGAACTGATATTAATATTAGATTAGAGAGTATATATATACAGTATATACAAAATAAATACTGTACTAAAACCTTTTAATTAGAAGCCCAAGACTAGTTTATATAGTGAAATTTCAAGTTATTTAAAATTTTTGTAATTTTTCTAATTTTTTGTTCATTTTGTTAAACAAGATCCTGTGATCTAATTGGCTAATCATATTAACCTGCGATATAGCAACCTGCAATATTTAATAAACTTCTTTTAGTTTATTATGAAAACTATATTAAAATTTAGAACCAAGTTTACTAAAATGCACCTATGGTGTTGAACACTATATTACACAATACTATTAGAATAGCCAATCAAAATTTAAGATCAGGTGTAACATAAAATTTTGTTTTTTTGTTTATTTTTTGAAAAAACCTAAAATTTTGCTTATAAAACCGCCTTTGGGCTCTAATAAAAAAAATTCCTTGCTAAATTTTGGTATAAACTATGCCCTCTGCCCCATACCAGGTCTCACCCTAACCCTAAGGTAATAAAAATTTATTTTTTGTTTTATAAAAGTTTATTTTTTTGTTTTTGTTACACAAATTTGCAAATTTATTTACCTATAGTGTTCAGCACAATAGGTGCATTTTATAATAATTGTTTAGAAAACTAGCCAAATATAAAAATCTAAAATTTTACTTAAGGGTAATGGGTATGTAGATCATTTCTATTAGTAAATGAGTGAAAAATATTTTTAATGCGAATTTAAAAGTTGCTACATATAAAAATTAATTTTTTACTATATAAATTACTTTTTTTACTAAGTAAAGTTGTTTGTAATAAAAAATTACATATATCTTAAAAATTTTATTAATTTTGAATGGAATTTGATAAAGTTTTTATAGTATCAACTTTTGCGGAAGCGGGTTTATTATGCGGGGGCGATCACAAATTGGCCAATCAAATCATGTATAAACAATAAGTAAAATGGGGCCACGAAGATAAAAACAACTATATTTTATGTTCTACCAGGCCAATTTTAATGATTCTACTACTGTTAAAATCAGAAAAATCTTTTCTACAAGTTTATTTAAAAATTTAATATAGTTACTTAATAAAAATTTTCTTTATTATTAAAAATAAAATTTTTAGTAACTCATTTGATAATAGAAATGATCTATATATCCTCTACCCTTACATTGGCAAATTTTATATATAAATATATATCGATTACTAACTGGTAAGATATATATCGATTATCAACACCCCTGTCAATTTCTATCGATAGTGATAGTAATCGATATATATCCGGTTAATCGATTACTATCGATAGTGATATCAATTAATAATTATTATATTCACATAATCATACTTTTTGAACATTTTACAGGTTTTCACAAGTTTTTGCAAGTTTTCGCAATTTAATTATATTTTTTTTTATTTATTATTATTATATAATATTTTAATTTATTAATTATACAATATTCACAAGTTTTCGCTATTTAATATAAAATTTTATTTTTTTATTATATATTATATTTTAAATATTACATATATTATATATTATTATAAAAAAA
>QKWP01000392.1:190025-206956 GCA_003550325.1 Gigaspora rosea | reverse complement strand
TGTAAAAATGGGCCCTTTTAATAGAAAACACCCCATATATCGATTTTTATCCAGTTAATCGATATATAGCGATATTTTATAATCGATATAAAACAATTAAGTGTTATATATCGATCAATATCTATATATAAAATTTTCTGATGTAAACTTAATTAATTTAAAAATTGTAGCATAAAATTTTTAAAGTTTTTTTATTTAAAAGGTATAGATTTAAAGAATTTATAATTTAATTTTTAGCTTAATACCTTATATATTTAGCTCTAGATAAATTTTTAAAAAGTATCTACAATAATATGTTAGACCATTGTATATATATTGTTTTTATTGGTGATATGGGCCAACTCCGACCTATTGAGAAGCGACCCATGTTTTTGTGGACCAATCTAATTAATCTTTTTGCCAGTGTTAACCTGCAGATCAGAAATCAACACTAACAAGGAGTCATATGAGCATATGACATAGAACTGTGCAGTAATTTATTATAGTTGCTAAAGTATAAATGAGTGAGAGGGTTATATATAGTAATTCAATGATTGTGAAAGAGTCATGATATATTTATAAAATCAAATAGAGTATCTTTTATTTATAATACAAAAGTTTTTCACACATAGTTTCTTAAAATTGCATTTCCAAACTTTCAGTAAATAAAGAAGAACTTAAATATAATATTTATTAGGTATCTATTATATAAATATCATTTGCATCCAAATATATAATTCATGAAAATTTTGTTTTAGATTTTTTTTGACAGCAATCTAGTCAATTTTGATGATTAGGAACTCTTTTGAATTCTATAAATTTATAAAATTCAAACAAATACTAAATATTGAAATTGATTACTTCACTACAGAAATAATATCAGTAGAAGTTGTTAAAAAATTAATCTTTAAAAACTTCTAACAATAATTTTTAAGCAACAAAATAATTAATTTTTACTATAAGGGCTCTTTCAAATTCTACAAAACTATAGAATTTAAAAGAATTCTAAAATATTAAAATCAGGCATAATTGTTGAAATATATGCATTTGAGTTTCAAGAAAAAATTTTAACTAGTACATTTAAAATTTGGCGATTATCAAATTTTATTTTTATACTTTAAGTCAAGATACCTCAACAATGATTTGATCAATTTTTTGGTTGAAGCCTTTTTCAAATTCTACTTGCCTGCAGAATTCAAAAAAGTTCTCAACTATTGAAATTAATCATAGTATATGGTTATAAAATAGAAAAGCTTTATATTATTATTTGCCAATTTAATTTAGTTTAGAAATAAAGTAAGTAATTTTGGAATCATAAAAATATTAAAGATGTTTAGTTATTATGCACTTTTAATAAAAAGGCTGCTCAATATGTACCATATTTTCGCGAAATAACAGGCTGGGCATTATTTAAAAAATCATACTCCCTAAAAATAGCATATTTGGTTTCAAAATAATGCCCAGCGCGTCTCAAAATAACACACCCTTATATCTAAATAATCATCAAATTTTCACTAATTTTTAAATCAGGGGGAACTTTAAAGCTAGGTGCATTTGAACTACTTTTTTAATGCAGTTAGAGCTATTTTTTGATATAGTTAAGGTTAACGGTTATATAGATATCAAGAATATAACTTATGCAGTTCAATATATTAAACGCACCTGGCTTTAACAGACCCCAAAATCAGCTATAAGTTATTGTTTCAGGGCAAATGTACAAAGTTTATAGTTATGGTGCGAAAGGCAGCTCGCCAGAGGCGTGACTTGGTGATTTAACCCAATTTAGAATAAAAAGTGACTTGTATTTTAAGATAATCTGAGTTTAATGTATGCTTTATTGAATTTAATTCTTGATAATCCAGAGATTTTTTCGCATAAGAGCTAAAAATGATCGATTATGCAATTTATCAAATATGCATAATTGATTTCATACAAAATATGGCACGGTATACTTTCAATGATCATTCTATATTTGAATTATCATGATTTACCCTGTGACATTATATTGTTTCAAAATAACGCTCTGGCGTGTACTTTAAATAACGTGCCTATATTTAAAATAATGCACCAGGGTGCATTATTTTGCGAAAATATGGTAAGTATCAAGGCAGCTTTTAAGTAATTACTTGATCAAACATTTGACAGGCCTAGTTATAATAATATGTAATTGAATAAACAAGCAAAAGTATAAAACAATCAATTATTTGATCATTTACTGTATAATTGATATATGATCCATTAAATAGTGGCTATTGTATGAATTCAATTTGTCTTTTCTGCAACTCAGCTATTTTAGGCTTTAAATCTTAGATGTAAGGTCTTGCACAGATTAGGCAATACTAGATATTTTGAGTTTAGATATATCAAAATATAGTTCATATTTGATTGAATATACTCAAGCTTAGCCCATAACAAAGATTATAATGACAATTTTTAACCCTAAATCTGAATACTTTGAGTCCGATCTATTTCACACAGATTTGAATTTTTGAAGACATATCTAAATTAAGCACAAAGCTTTATATTATTTGGATACTGAGTAATAGTCCAGTCTATATGGAACTTTAATTAGAGGATTAATTTATGATAATATATATAATAGAGTGCATATTTATGGTGATTGAATAGAGAAGGTATAACAGATATATTAGCTGTTATAAAGCTGATACATTTTTTGATTGTTCTAGACTTAGTTCAAATTTTTGTCTTATTAAAACCTGTTTGTCTGTGATTCTGCACTACCAAAAAAAATTCTAAGCAATTCAGAAAATCATATGAGTAGCATACAAATAAGAGTAAAAAGTGTAATAAATAGCAATGCTAGCAATGCCTGTACATATTAAGTAAAATATACTCAACTTACCATCATATATAAGATGCTTCTTGAATTATTCAATAAGATACATATTTCAATTGAATCTAGTCAATATATAGGAAATAGGCAGGGTTAGCCAAAGAGAAATAGATTAAAATCTTACTTGCTTATTGTTAACTTTGTTACTATTTTGTTTAAGAGAATAACCTCTTTATTATTGAATTTAATAAAGCTGTAACTACTAAATATTACTTATAACTATGATAATTAATATATGTAGCTATTAATTTTGTTTATAATATCAAAAAGTATTGTATGCAGGGTGTGGCGACTTAGAGAAGTTGCCAGGTTGTCACCCCCAAGCGACAGGTCAAAAGTTCGAATCCCACTAGCGACGTTTTGAAATTAGGCCTGTGTTATGGTGACTGTGGCTCAAGATCGGTTGGGTAAAAATACCTGTAATCTTGGTTACACCATCTTAATAGAAGCTTTCAAGCGAATTAGTGTATTGTTATACTGACAAATCCAGGAAACCAGAAAAACAGAAACCCCTTGGCAAATTCCGAGTAAGGAGGTAGACGGACGGCTATGACGGTGCTACTGGAAGAAGTGGGTGCTGGGCCAGATGACGAACCTTAAGAGGGTTGTAGTAGGCAATATCAGCAGTTCACAGAAATCTGAACTGCGAGTATATGGGTAAAGCTGTAGCATTGATCGCCGAAAGAAACCGTATAATTAATTGTGTGGGACATGTATTGTTCTGGTAAAATTCTATGTCAAACCAGTTGGTTTGGCATAGTGCAGCAGGTTGTACCTGGGAATTCACCCAAAAGAGGTGTCATGCCGGGTAATGTCGGAGGTTAAGTATTAGGGGATTGATGGGCTTAGCGGATAATCAGAGGATTTAAATTAGGCAATTCCCGTAGTTGGGTTGCAGGTATGGCAACTAGTGTGGAACCTTAGGGCGGACCACTTAAATTAGACACCAAAAGTGTATGTGTGGCCAGTGTTGTCACTTGGACGAGTCCATACTATGTTTTTTGTTCAACGTCCGAGATTGTCCAAAATCGTCCAAGCCTATGTCCCATGTTTAACTAATCAAGAAAGTAATTTAAAAAAATATATAATTATATATTTTTTTAGGTGCTGGACTCATTGGTGAAAAAATTAAAATAGATTATCTTAATAAAATTTTAAGTAATTTTAATTTGAAAAAATGTCCAAAATTTCCAAAAAACGTCCAAGTGACAACACTGCATGTGGCTAGTTGTATTCTCGTTACTGTTGTATAAGTACGTCATATCTTAAGAATCCTAATAAACACTTGTCGGCGAGACTGCCTAAGTTAAAAAAAAAAAAAAAAAAAAGTATTGCATGCCTATTTCATATTGGAATAAACTGATCTGATATACGAAGTTGAATTTTAGATATATATTATTAAAACTGAAATGATATGCTCCCAAAATAGTAAATAATGTTGACCTAGAAGATTGCTATAAGGTCATGCAAAGTTAATTTTTTGTTTTGCATTATATAGATTTCAAAATTCAGAACAGATGGATAGTTTTTTTTTAATTTACTGAAATAGAATAATGTCACATTTAAGGTTATACAAGTTTAATTTTTTATTTGCACAACAAGAAGTTAAATATTGGGCCAGCAGTTATATTTTTCATGTCAGTTCTATCAGACAATTATGGGAGATTATAATCTCCATCATGTGACATTGGATAAAAATAGCAAAAAAAATAAATGCCAAAAATTGAATAATTGGTACAATTGAGATCTAAAAAAAAAATTAAAAAAATGGGACAGCAGGTAATGCAAAATGAAAAATCAACTTTGTGTGGCCTAAATAATTAAGTTTGTATAACTTAGTGCTAGCTAATTCATAGTTTTAGACCAAACATCAATATGAAAATATGGTGTTATTAAAATGAAGAAGGATATATTCAAATTTGTGAAGGTGACTTGAAAAACAAGGAACTCAGTAATAATCATATAATGTAAAATTATGCAATTAGGCAAGACCAACTAGATTCTGTGTTTTACATTACCTCCTAGGAAGGGATGATTTATATAGTAAAGTTTTAAAAAATTTTTTTCAAAAAAAATTTTTCCGAATTGTTTTATAACTAATAAATTTTCCGAAATTTCCCATAGCTCTATGTATATTTAGTGAAATTTTTTACTATTGTATAAGAAAGGTGAACTTTGATAAGAAGTAGTATAAAACACAAAATCCAGTTTGTCTCGCTATATATTGTTTGTACTAAACAAAACTATACTATTGCCTAACTCTAATGCTAACCCCAACTTGGGTTAAGCATTTAATTGTATGATATATTATAAAGACCTCTCATTCTTCAAACTTCTCAGATACTATTATACTCAAATTACCTCTAAATCAGTTCAGTGAAACTTGGTTAATTTATATAAAGGCTTTATGTATTTATAATTAAATGTAATTTTATATTATAGGTCAAAATCAAAAATAACATCCAAATTTCATTTAATAATTGCCTATGGCAATAGCAGGCAAATATGTTATCAAATATAAGGCTGATTGATAGAATATAAAAAAAGCCGATATGCTGAATATTGTAGTAAAATTTATTACATATTGGTCTGATGTATACAAAATATATCCAAATATCGGTATAAAGATTTATAAAAGATAATAGACAGATGTTTTTAAGATATACTAAAGATAATTTCACGATTGGATATATCATAAACTGATATTGTATTAGCTATTAATAAAAAATTTTCTTCCATTTGTATAATATAATACTGATATTTTAAATTTTTCTGAAAATTAATATATTATTAAAAAAATCAGCTTAATATTTGTAGAACGATATAATATTGTTATTAAAAGCAATTTTGGCTGATAGCTTAAAAATAATTAATAATTATAAGAAGATATTATATTGGTTATTTAATTAAAATTTTATCTTCTTTATTTGATA
This sequence comes from Gigaspora rosea, assembly GCA_003550325.1. NCBI lineage: Eukaryota > Fungi > Glomeromycota > Glomeromycetes > Diversisporales > Gigasporaceae > Gigaspora > Gigaspora rosea. The sequence continues at coordinate 201,190 of QKWP01000392.1, read as the reverse complement.
TTATCCCAATATAGTAAATTATAAGATTATATATTTGATTTTCTAAGATGATTTTAGAGTGATATATTAATTTTATTAAAGTAATATTTGACCAATATAATACATATATAAATAATATATACCAGGAACGAATGCAATGAGTGCATGGTTTTACGCTGTTTGGAGTGGTATTTGTCTGCAAAATCTTAATTTCTATTGGTCCGCATGACTTATTTGTCAAATTTTGTTTATTTTTCACATGTGAATTCATCACACTAATTTTTTCACATATGAATCCATCACATCTTATAAATGTATCTTTGTACGTGTGTTATCCTCGTAATATGTAGTTTGGTGTAGATTGATGAAGTGTGTATCCTCGTAATGCGTAGTATGTTGTAGATCAACGAAGGTAACTGTATGCGCAAATCCATGATTACGTGTAAATTACATTTTAATTTAAAATGCTGGGAGTCGCAAACATTGGCTGCGATAGCTAACGATATTAAAAGTGATGTTTTTGGACGCAAAAATTGGTGACCCGTTGCAATTTGATTTGTCTATTAATTGATATTTGGTATTTTTTATTTTTTTTTCGTAGGATCTTTTATCGGGTTGATGAAATGATAATTGTTGATCGTCAAAAAATTTACGAAATGCTTTTGGATGATCGTATAACCTGTTAATTTATTGTATAATTTGCAATACCCAGCTGTGTATATCGAATACTTCGATAGATAATCTTTACTATAATAGCTGCCGAAATGCTCATAATTATTATTACACAAAAATACGTTATGTTGAAACCGGTCATATTCGAATTAGCCGTGGATAGGTAAATATGATCTTGGCTATTAAATTTGTCTAATGCTTCTGAGAGCTAATAGAGCATATTGTTAACATAATAACGCCTAAATCAAACATAGCGTCAAACCGAAACTAGTTTTGGAAGGGTTCTAATACGAAACTAGTTTCAGATTTTTTAAAATAAATCGAACTCCGAAACCCGAAACTGTGAAACTATAATCCTTAACCCAAACCTATGATCCGAAACTCAAAAATATAATATTGAAGCATTTAGAATTTATTATAAAGTTGATTTATTTTTAATGAACCCAAAGTTGTAAAACTGTATTAGCTATAAAAAATTAAAAGTAATATATATGCAAAAATCTTATTATTTTTTTTTAAAGTTAATAATTATCAAGTCTGAATAAATAAATTATAATAAATAGTATAAACTATTAAACTGACAAACATATAATTTTCTACCACTATCTCAATATACTAATAATATGCTAGATCAACAACAATTCATTAAACATTCAAATATGTAACCAGTTCTTATTGATTTCCTATTTACATTTAATTTGACCATTTATTAACTATATATCTTCGTTTCTGGTTTCTAGCACGACTGCATCGCACAGCTACCTTATTTTAATATGATTTTTTATATATTGACTAATTTTAAAGTAATCTAGTACTTGTAATTAAAAAGATATATTACTAATAAATGTAAGTCACTTTTATATATAAGTAATATATTGGCCTACTGATAATATAAAAATGTTAGATGATATATAGCTATTTAAACTAATAAAAATAAGTTGGTTTGTTATATGAGTAATGTATTGGCCTACTTATAATATAACAATTTTAGATAGTATATTACTATTTTAATAAATAGAACAGATCCAATTATAAAATTTTTGTGCCCTATCGAGAAGACAATAGGTTGCAGAAACTTTCTGATATGTAATAGTTAGCTGATATTTGGTACAAAAGATATCAACAGTATATCAGCTAGCAGATATTTTGGTAATATTTATACAATATTGACAATGTAGTTTAAATTATAAACTTTATTAATTTTATTTTTAATAAAAAATAAATTTATTACAGGTTTGAAATTGTTACATATAGCGAATAATATTAAATATATTCAAATTATTACTAAATATCCAACCAAACATTATCTAACTTTTTAATACTAGCCCCAATCAATCAACTACAATAATTATAATAGTCACCAAAGTTGAAAATGTAATTGCATATAAAGAAGTAATAAAAAAACCATCTAGAAAAAAAAAGAGAAGAAAGAGAAGGATTGTAGTTAAATATGTTTATGAAACCAAAATCAACTACAATAATTATAATAGTTACCAAAGTCAAAAATGAAGTGCATATAAAAAAGTTATAAAAAATACTCATTTAGAAAAAAAAAAGAGAAGGGAAGTAGTTAAACGTGCCCATAAAACCAAAATCAACTACAATAATTATAATAGTTACCAAAGTCAAAAATGTAAGCGCATACAAAAAAGTGATAAAAAAGTGATAAAGAAGACTATCTAAAAAGAAAAAGGTCATGTTTACAAAACCAAAATCAACTACAATAGTTACCAAAGTTGAAAACATAATTGCATATAAAGAAGTAACGAAGAAGACCTATCTAGAAAGAGAAGAAAGAAAATGGTAGTAGTTAAATATGTTCACAAAACCAAAATTAACTACAATAATTATAATAGTCACCAAAGTCAAAACCGTAATTGCATACAAAGAAGTAATAAAGAAGACCCATCTAGAAAGAGAAAAAAATGAAGAGTAGTAGTTAAACATGTTCACGAAACCAAACTCAACTACAATAATTATAATAGTCACCAAATAGAAACATAATTGTATACAAAGAAGTAATAAAGAAGACCCATTTAGAAAAGAAAAAAAAGGGTGTAGTTAAACTTGTTCACGAAACCAAAATTAACTACAATATTTATAATATTCACCAAAGTTGAAAACATAATTGCATATGACGAAGTAATAAAGAAGACCTATCTAGAAAAAAAAGAAAAAAGTAGTAGTTAAAAGTGTCTATGAAACCAAAATCAACTAAATAATTATAATACAGCAGGGTAAAACCCGCACAGCTAGCTAGTAAAACCCTTTATACAGATCACATGAGGGTATAATCTGCGTTAATATATAAAACACACTATGCTAATGCAAATTTCACCCAACCCTATGATCAAAGTGAGTTTTACTAGCTAGCTACGCAGGTTTTACCCTAATATATTATAATAGTCACCAAAGTCAAAAACATAATTGCATACAAAGAAGTAATAAAGAAGACCTACCTAGAAAAAAAGAAAAGAGTAGTAGTTAAATATGTCTATAAAACCAAAATCAACTAAATAATTATAATATTCACCAAAGTTGAAAATGTAACTGCATACAAAAAAGTAATAAAAAAGACCTACCTAGAAAAAGAAAGGTTGTGTTTACAAAACCAAATCAACTACAATAATTATAATAGTTACAAAAGTCAAAAACATAATTGCATACAAAGAAGTAATGAAAAAGACCCATCTAGAAAGAGAAGAAAGAGAAGAGTGATAGTTAAACATGTTTACAAAACCAAAATTAACTACAATAATTATAATAGTCACCAAAGTTAAAAACGTAATTGCATATGAAGAAGTAATAAAGAAGACCACTGAGAAAGGGAAGGAAAAGAAGGGTTGTAGTTAAACGTCTGTGAAACAAAATCAACTACAATAATTATTATAGTCACCAAAGTCAAAAACATAATTGCATATAAAGAAGTAATATAAAAGACCTATCTAGAAAAAGAAAGAGAAGAGTGGTAGTTAAACATGTTTACAAAATCAAAATCAATTACAATATTTATAATAGTCACCAAAGTTGAAAATGTAATTTCAAAAAAAATAAAAGTTTTAAGAAATCAAATATAAATAGTTAAAAAAAATATATGTATGTATATAATTAACTGTAAGGTAATGGGCCCTATTTCTAGAAACTTTTTTTCTTATATCTAAAATTTTTTTAAATGTTAATATATTTTTATAAAATTTTATATATAAAATTTATAATCTATTTGTTATTTAATAATATATAAATTGTATTACATTTATATATAAAAAAATTTTTTTCTAATAAGCTTAAAACTTTGTAAAATTGGGTTAAAATTTGACTATCGGCTCCTATTTTTAGAAAACTAATAAACTATTCTAAACAAATTAAAAAAATTTAAAAAGTAAAATTTTTTTTATATTATTATTTTTTATGTTTTGTTTTTCTTTTTTTGTTTTTTTTTTGCTGCTCTCTGTTATTTTTTTGCTCTTATTTCTTAAGTTTTTGTTGTTTAATATTTACTTTATCTTGTATTTCATATAAGCTGATTTAAAAATTGGATAATAAGTTTTTATTTACTGATCCATTTTGGATAGTTTTCTACCAAAATGTTCATCTCAATGAAATGATTCTAATAAGCTCAAAATTATTAAAATCTAATTACAGGATCCCAAGTCATTACGATTTTGTACTATTTTATTAGTAAATTTTGTATATATATAGTTTACTAATAAAATAATACAAAATCATAACGATCTTGAAATCCTGTAATCAGATTTTAGCGCTCATTGAGACGAACATTTTGGTAGCAAAATTATCTAAAAAGGATCAGTAGATCAAAACTTATTATCAAATTTTTAAATTAGCAAATTTGTCTTTTGAAATTGCTTCAAAGGTTACTATAGTGATAAATATAGTTCTATAGTTATACAAATAGTTAATCTTATGCAATATGATATATTCTAACTTATACATTTGTATACACATGACTTGTTTGAAAAAATTTGTATTTCATAGTCTGTTGTGACAAAAAATAAAGATTTCTAACAATAGGGATATTTCTAGAAATAGGGCCCATTACCTTATAAACTTAATGATAATCATTCAATTTTATGAAATGGGCTACTTATTTGTTAATTTTGAAATTCTAATATAGCAGATTTTTGAAATTCAATATCTGAATTCCAAACTCTAAAAATCTGCTATATTGTTATTTAACCTGGACCATGACCCAGATTAGATAATAGTGACCCAGCAAGTAATAAATACAAAAATTGAAAAAATGCAAAAATTGAAAAAAATAGTATAAAACATTGTTTTTTTTTTTAAGTTTCTTTTTATAATTTATACTATATATATTTATGATCTATACCAGATTATGGATCAAGCAGGCTTAAGGTTAGAGTATCTCATATGATATTACACATATGTAATTTTATCCAAATCACAGATTCAGTCTCTATAAAAGATTATGCAAACTCATGACTGTTAAAAAATTTTAATCCATGGTCTAATATTGTTAAAAAGAAATTTTCTCAGTTGTTAAAGGTTGTGTATTTGCTAGTAAACAGTTTTTTTATTAAATAAACTGTTTAAACAGAGGTTTGTTTAGAAACAATATAGTATTAGCTTTGCGCATATGGCTTCAAAAATGCACATGTCAAACAAACTTTATTAAAAATGGTTTTTTTCTTTAACTTTTACAGGATATAACTTAAGTTACTTGTTTACAACCAATGATATTATAAAAATTATTTATAATAAGAATTTTTTGGAAGTTTATTAGAAACTTTTCATATTTATTAAGAGATCTATTTATAGATTAGACAATATTTAAACTGCATTAAATATAATATATAAACTATTTGGAAGGTTGGATATTTTGTGTACAAGTGTTTGTAACAAGTACAGTCATCTCTCTCTAATCTGAACCAGTGTTTAAAATAGCATAGTAAAAATCCGGATCCACCTATATTTTGATAAAATTTTGAGCAAAAAACCCGGTTTTTAATATATAAAAACAGGGTTTTTTTGCTTTGCACCGGTAAATTTCAAATCCTATTTTAAACACTGATCCGAACCTCTCTAAACTGAACACTATTAAACTCTCTCTAAACTGAACAAAATCTTCCAAAACATTTGTAAATTTTATTATAAAGCTCAGATGAGCCATATATACTTTTTGAAAGCTGAACTTTTCCAAATTTTTACATAGTAAAAAAAAGCATTCATTCCTAGCAGTTCAGATTAGAAAGAGTTGACTGTATTTAAAATATAAAATTTTTATTATAATATGAGTAAGATTGTATAAAATAAAAAAATCAAAGATTTTAGTCTTCATAGGTTCGTAGATATAAAATAATTTGATTGTCTAATAAATAATAGATTACTATTTTTAGATTAGTTATACAAATAATCTACAATATGTAGTATGTCCATTTTTTGCTATATTGTAAATCATATGAGATACTTTATCTTTAATAAAGTTTTTATCTTTTTTTTTTATATTAGTAACTCTTAAGATATTATAGCATACTACCAACTACCAATATCTTATAATCTACTAATTGGAATCATACAATTTTAGTACCAATTGATTCATCTTAGTAAAACAAATCAATTGGTACCAAAACCGTCAAATTCTTATTAGCAGATCACAAGATATTACAATTAATTTGTGATCTGTATAACAATCAGAGACCATATATAGGGGTCGTCTAAAGCCAGGTGCGTTTATGTGATATAAAGCCAATCAAATCGTAAAATTTGATTTTTACGGATCAGTCCGACGAGACAAAACAAAGAAAAAAAGTGAAAAACGCCGAAAATACAAAAAACGATGTCTAAACCTGCCTTAGAGCATTAATAAAAAATGTCAGGAAGACAATTTTACTTATAAGTCAAGCTCTAACCCTAACCCCTAACCAATCCTACCTTAATTTTAATTAAATAATCAAAAACATATAAACGCACCTGGCTTCCCATATATAGTAAAAATTAGGGATAAGATCACTTAATGTTTTTACAAGTCTCGGGAATCTGGTATTCCCACTTAGTGATGCCACCGAAATTGTTTTTTGAAAAAGCCCTATTTCATCTTCATTAGAGAAAATTAAAATTTTTTATAAAGAAGAGCAAATAAAATTTATATAGATATGTTTCTTATAATTTCGTCTATACAAAAAAAGTATCAAATAATTTCGTCTTTCAAGTAAAATAGGTCAAAACAATTTCGTCTTCAAATTTTAATTTTGGGTTTTAGAACCCGAAATGCTTTCGTCCTCATGTATATTCCCACTGCAATAATGAATTTTTTTATTATGCTAACCACTTTTCTACTTCTAACAAAAGTTGTAGAAACAATTGTTATAATCATAATATTGTAAGATTGCCAAAATTTATTTGGTGAGTTCTGAAATATTATCAAAAAACGTTTTCCAACCATATAAAATTTCTATGCATTATTTATATAGAAATTTTATAAGAACGTGAAATGTTTTTTTACAATATCTCGGGACTTACCAGGTTTATTTTAGCGATCTTACCACGTTATAATTGCAACAACTGTCTCTACAACTCTTATCAGAAGTAGGAAAGTGGTTAGCATAGTAAAAAAATTCATTATTGCAGTAGGAATATCAGATTCCTGAGACTTGTAAAAACAATAGTAATTTCCCCTGATTTTTACTATATATAGTCTCCAATTGTTACATGGATCACGAATTAAAATAATATTTAAGGAGATAAAAATATTATTATAGCAATAGAAATATTGCAGTGTATAGCCAACATTTTGTGAACTATTAATCAGAATTATGTAATTTTGGTACTATTCAATTTGTCTCATTGAGACAAATTGAATAGTACCAAAATTATATAATTTTGACTGATACTTCTCGATATATCATAATTTAACCAAAATAAGCTACACAGAACAAATTTTAAAATTAACATGAAATCATGAATACCTTCTGATAGACCAGTCTGTTTTTTATAATTTTACTACCAAAATGGCCACCTTGAAGAGGTGATTCCAACAAGCCAAAATTATTAAAATCCAATTATAAGATCACAGGATTGTTAAAGTTTTATTATTATTTTGAAAAAATAAATTAGTTTAAGGGTAGGGTGAACATAGATCATTTATCATATGATTTTTAGTGGTTATATAGAAAATAAAAATGTGCTACAAATAAAACTTTTTACAGTTGTTATTAATTTAGCCAAAAATTTTATAATATCAGTCTACTGAGATGTTACACTATATCACACCCTAAATTTTTTACTATATAAATTTATATTAAAAACATATAAAATTACTATATAACTTTAAAATCAAGATTCTTTTGGATTTACAAACCAATAATTTTAAATTTTGAAATTAAGTATATTAAGAATAGTAGAATAAAATCACTTAAAACAGGGTTTAAAGTTCCTATAAAAATTGAAGATTTTACTAATAAAATTTTATAAAAAAGAAAACTTTGCTAAATCTGAAACTATTATTATATGTAAAATTTTATGCTAAACAAAGTTTGCTCATATGACAAAATTGGTTGTCTTAATAAAAAACAAGTTTGCTATATACTGAAGCTAAAAATTTCAAAATTTCTATATTCAACTTTTTTTTTGTTGAGAAAATCTAGTTTGGGCTTGTAAGTAAAATTGTTCAGCATGAAATTTTATGACAATAATAAAGGGTAGAATTCAATTTTTTAAACATTTTACTAAGTAAAAAATTGAATCAAAGTTTTTCGCAAAAAAAAAATTTTTTTTTGCAAAAAACTTTGGTTCAATTTTTGACTTAGTAAAATGTTTAAAAAATTGAATTCCACCCTTTATTATTGTCATAAATTTCATGCTGAACAATTTTACTTACAAGCCCAAACTAGATTTTCTCAACAAAAAAAAAGTTAAATATAGAAATTTTGAAATTTTTAGCTTAAGTATATAGCAAACTTGTTTTTTATTAAGACAACCAATTTTGTCATATGAGCAAACTTTGTTCAGCATAAAATTTTACATATAATAATAGTTTCAGATTTAGCAAAGTTTTCTTTTTTATAAAATTTTATTAGTAAAATCTTCAATTTTTATAGAAATTTTAAAACCTGTTTTAAGTGATTTTATTCTACTATTCTTGATATACTTAATCTCAAAATTTGAAAATAATTGGTTTGTAAATCCAAAAGAATCTTGATTTTAAAGTTATATAGTAATTTTATATGTTTTTAATATAAATTTATATTGTAAAAAATTTAGATTTGACATCTCAGTAGACTGATATGTAGTACAAAATACTTTTTTTAATAGTAAAATTTAATAAATATAGTATTTGAAAAAATTATACTTCTATCACTAGTCGAAATATCAAAATTCGGCACTACAAGGTTCATATACAAATCAGCATTAAAAGAAAGAAATTAATAAACATTCGGCTATAACCGAATATTTAAAAAGCAAATTTGGTATAATATCCGTTTGTTTACCAATTTTTATAAATAAAAATCGTCAAAAATCGGCAAAAATAGAAAAAATCAGCAGCCGAATCTTATCGTTTTTATAAATTATATAAATCGTATAATTTTGGCTATTTTAACAATTCGTATAAGTTTCGTCAAATAAAACATATAATTCGCATATATCAAAGAAATTTTTAAATAAGATGGATATTAATATGATTTTATCGATGTGAACTTGAATGATTGCAATCGATTGTAAACAATATAAGTTAATGTAAATTAAAAATTGGTAAAAATAGTTTAAAAATCACATTATTAATTACTAAATTTAGATTAAATATATTAAATATTAAATTTACGATTTAAAGGAATTGCAGCTAAATATTCTCGAGAATTTTGTCTATCTGATATTTTATACTTGAATAGTATAAATCGACCAAAAATGTTATATACCGGAATAATGCATTTACGACGAATCGGATAAAATTAAGTGTCCCAAAGTTCGACATTACATGTTTTAGCATCATCATTGCTGCTAAAATAAAATTGAGTTGCCGCTGAACTTACAGGCTTATACCATTTGATATATGCCAATTTGTGTTCAATAAACCCATTCGGCAGATTTACTGAATGACTAATGAAATATTAGACTTGTCCGGGATACAAATTAATACTTCCATCTTAATTCACAAACTGGGCCAAAACAAACGAACTTTTTACATGCCGAGAAGACATGTCAGAACAATATTTCTGATCCTATTCTGCATCTTCCATATTGGTCCGCCTGGTTAAGAACAATAATTGAGTCATCAAGATTGTCAACAAAAGGTTTTCTAAAACTCAAATTTTCATAAGTCGCAGTATAATATTCTACTAACAAGTCCAATAAATTAGCAGGAATTATTAATTTTTGCTATTGAGACAGTAATAAGGCCACACCAACTTGATTTTTTGTTTAACATAACCCCCCTCCTTTTAAAAATACCTATATAATATAAATAATACACATAATATACATAGAATGACCAATAAAAATCGAGTATTTAAGTCATGTGATTATTACTAGAGTTGCCTACAAGTCGCAATTTTGCATCTTTCAGACTTATTTAACTGTAATTATTACAAGATAAGCCATATATCTGATATATTATATTACGATAGTATATTCTATTGTGATGCTAAGTCGCAACTCTAGTTGTGCTATAAAAAAAGTCATAATTAATATTTGCAGCTAATCGTTGCTCGATAGATCAGTTAAAACTATAAGTACAAATCGGTTAAATCAGTGAAATTTATGCATGCACAAGCTAATGTTAAGCGCATAATCTTATCGCTTTTAATAATAGTAATCGTGATCATTATATATATAACCGTAGTAGTATAATGTAGTAAAAGGTGCGTACTATAAAAGAAAAAGAGAGTCGTGGGTTCTTTTTTCCTAAGATAATAACGGATATAAATACCCCGTCTCTGCATAACCAGGATCGTGGTTAAAATGTTGATAAGTAGAGATGTCGTTAGAGTAGAGTTGGAAAAAAAAAGTGTAAGAAATTGATATGAATATTACCTGGATATTGGTAAGAAAGTTTTTCATTTATTCAACAAAAAGAGCTCTCTTTGTTGGATTTATATTATGGCGATTACTCAAATGGCAATTACTCATCTGTTATTTACTCGACAATAACAATGTACTTTTTTTTTCAATGCGAATGGATTCTAAATATAAAGGATTTCTATCCTTAGATGCAAATGTATGTGAGTAATTGAGTAATCTTTTCCTACTGCTGCTTAAATTATCGCTATACATATTCTAATTTGGTTAAAAATCCTTCAATGGTTAGCAACTATGTCTAGTGGCTATAAACCTCGTCTTCATGCAATATGTCCCGAACTGACTATATCGAACCTCATTATAAAATAGCAAAGAACTTCAATAATCTGAAACATATCATGAAAAGTTAGAACGTATGATCAAAATAATGAATCATGCAATATGAACAATAAAAATTGAAAAAATAACGTAGTTATAAAAAAAAAAAAAAAAAAAAAAAAAAAAAAAAAAAAAAAAAAAAAAAA
>QKWP01000392.1:164871-177153 GCA_003550325.1 Gigaspora rosea | reverse complement strand
GTTTTTGCACTTTTTTAGCTCTGATTTACTTTTTTAAAATACTAAAATAATTAAATAAAACTTTGTACAATTATATTTGAAAATAAGGATTACTTTTTTGCAAAATTAGTTTTTATATTATAAGAAAATAAATTATAGTTACATATAAGCTGAAAATAGATAATTTTAAGAAAAAATTTTTTTAAAAAATTTTATTACAATTTTTCTGCGATCTTATTTAGTTTTAGTTTTAGAACTATAGTTCTTAAGACAATATTGTAGTTTATATAAAGGATGACAACTTTCATTATTGCAACTTTAATGATTTACTTGTAAAAATTAAGACTTGTATTAGAAGTAAAGATTTTTTTTATAGACGGGAACATATAAAATTTGAAAAAATCTAAAGAAAAATTTTAATAGTAAAAATGCTAATACAAGAACTTTAAACATTTTTATATTAAAGTTTTCTAATGATTTTAAAAAAATTTTATAACAAAGTTACTAAAACAAAACTTAAAGAATATTTTTTACTTAGAAAAGATATGGCTAAAATCAATATTTAAAATTTTATTAAAAATTTTAAAATACGCAGGCAAATTTGCCTGTGTTACAATCTAAGGGATAGTTTTGTTTCAATTCACAATTCTTTTAAGTTTTGTTTCAATTCGCAAAAATTTTTTTTCGCAGTTATTATTTTTTATATATTAAAAACATGGATACAGTTGATTTATATAGAATACAATATAATGAAAAAAGGGGCGTGTTGGAAGTGGAAGCAAGAGAAGAAGGTCATCATCTTTATCTTCTTCAGAAGGTAATATATATATTGGGGATTTTATGTTTTGTGTAATTTTATGTATTAAGCCAGGCTATTATATATTATATATATATATATATATAAAAAGCAAAAACCTCCAGTTTCACCAATTTATATTAGCAGCAGCAGCGGCGATAACGAAAGTGGTAATAGCGATATTGAAAGTATCGATATCGGTAGTGAAAATGATATCGTAGCAGCACTCCGGGTACGTTTTTTTATGTTTAGATATAAGTATCGTCCTAATAGAAATATAAGGCAGCATCCATAATTTATGTTAAACCAGTATTGTTATAGATAATACAAAAATGATACCATATGGTATTATTTTTGTATTATCTATAACAATACTGGTTTAACGTAAATTATGAATGTTCTAGTAACAGCTGGTTTATTTTTGTTTTTGATAGATTTGTTTTATGCATGTAATATCTGATAATTTTTTTTTATTATAATAGACTGAAATCCTCTTAGTCATGGAGGGTCTAAACGAACAGGATAGACCAGACCCTGCCAAGCAATGGCATGAATTTAGAGATCATTTTATCACAAACTCCCTCCCGGCTATTATGCGTGATATTGCTTACCCTGCTACTAATGACCAAGTGCTATATGTAATCCGGCAATACTATAAACATCAACATGAGATGTATTTGGAAGAAATGCAGCCGGCTAGGCGTGAGCGACAAAAAAAAAGAAGAAGAAAGAATACGCGGGCATCGCAGGTATATTATTATTAATATACATATATAAATATCGGCACTATACATCTCACTTTATTATTATTTAATATTATCATTATTATTATTCTTTTTTATCATTTCATTTTATTTTTACTCATTAATTTAATTTAATTTATTTATTTTGTTATTTATTTTCACTTTATTTTAATTTTTTATTTTTTTTAATTTATTTTTAGAAACTCCAAAGACGAATGAGCGGCTTTAAACATTTACTAACAACGCAAAGCCGCTCATTATACAGAAGATTTCCAAAGAATGTATCTGAAGAACAAGCAGTTGCCGATATTTACTGGGCATTGCGGTTTCGAGGTTACCATAGTAATGAAATTTCTGAAACCAATGCCGAAAAGGCTGATAGGAACCGGAGAGATGGAAACTGTGATAGCAACAACAACTACAACGACCGGGTGGTCAAAGTATTAGACAAAGGCTGGCGATCTCGGAAGGTAAGATCTAAGTCTATATAAACATTGGCATTATGCTTACCCACAAGTAATTATTTTTGAACCCGGACAAATTTTATTGGTCTAAATTTAACATTAATGCTACTAAAGGAAATGAGGCTTCATGTTTTACCAGATTTAGTCTTAAAAAACCTGATAGTGACATATATTTTACCAATGAATAAATCTAATAAATGATAAATCGAAAGCTGTCTTTTATTTCTTTAGCAATGCAATGNACATATATTTTACCAATGAATAAATCTAATAAATGATAAATCGAAAGCTGTCTTTTATTTCTTTAGCAATGCAATGCTCATATATATATATATATAATTTTTTTTAAAAAAATTTTTTTTTACCTCTAGTTGAAAAATATATTATGGTCAGCCGAAAATGTATCAGCCGTAAAAAAGAAATGTACAAGATACCGGTGGGCAAATGCTCCAGGTTTAATCGATGAAAATACAGTTCCACCCAAAAATGCACCATCTTGGTTTATATCAAGGTCATATGCTGACCCCGATGGTTGCATTACTGATAGCAATAGCGATAACTCCCCTCTCAATAACAATAATGATAACCTCCCTCCCGATAACGATAATGATAATCCCTCTCCTGATAACAAAAATAATAACCCCCTCCCGATAATGATAACCCTAATAACAAAAACACTGATAACGATGACCCTGATAGCGACAACCCAGAAAGCACCGATAGTGACTATATTCCTGTTATAGCTGGCCCAGTAACATCCACTATAGCACATATAGGACACGTTAAAAATTAAAAAAAATTCGACTGCCAGAGGTAAAAATAGTAATACTGTTAGTTTAATTATAACTATGCGAAACTAACCTTGGCTCTGAATTTGACAAAAAGCATTCAATCAACTGACTACCTTTAATAAATTTAGTAATACTATTAAAGGTAAGTCGAAAGAGGCTGTTGTTGACAAAGGTAAATCGAAAGAGGTTATTGATGAAAAAGGTAAATCGAAAGAGGTTATTAATGAAAAAGGTAAATCGAAAGAGGTTGTTGATGAAAAAGATAAAAAGAAGGAAATTGGTATGTGTCAGTTAATTTTTATACTAATAATGTATTAAATTATACAGTTGACTTTTACGAATTATTATTCATTGTATATATTTTTCTGGTATTAGAAAATTCAATGCTCTATCGAAATCCTTCTCTAATATCAGAATATGAAACTATAATTAGTCGGCAAGAATCTAACTTATCATTAGGTAATTAAGTAAAATGCATTAACTAATGCATAATTTAAATCATTAATTTTGTTTTCCATATAGGTGAATCCAGCTGTCAGGATCCTGATGAGAAAGAATTGTAGAGACTCTTGCGAGCTCCACAAATTTTTTAAAAAGTTTGTTAGAATCGGAGGAGGAAGAGAAAAGCAGCGACAACTAAAAAAAAAAGCAAATTGATCTTTTTTTTTTTTTTTCATTTTATTTGCAATTTTTTTTAATACATATAATAAATAAATGTATTATCTAAGGCTATATATATCATGATAATAAAGATGTATTTTTTTCTTATACCATTTATATACCGATATCCTTATATTATGCTATTAACGTGTAAGTTGAATATCGGAATAATAAAAGAAAGAAAAACTATATACAGTTATTTGCCCTTTTATATGCTGATATCCTGCTTTGATGCTAGCTCCTGTTAGTTTACCATTATTATTCCTTCTATAGTAACCCGATATTTATATCAGAATAATATTAGTAAACAAAAAGTATATTATTTTATATCTGATATCTTACCTTTATATTGCCCTAATACTGATATCTGTTATTTTACTGATATCATCCTTTCTATATTATCCCGATATGCATATCAGTATAATAATAGGATTATATAGGCATATCCTGAAAGTCATGCATTCGACCTGTGTATATTTGAGGAAATATAAGATCATAGAAAATAGCTACTTAAGAGGAGAAGAGTAAAAAATGCTTTTTATCTTCTATTTTTGCTACTAGTTTAATGCAAGTTTAGCTTTGTCATTAGAACCTATTTACTACTATGATTTTTACAAAGCTGTTCCCAAATTTTTGAGTCAGATGTATTGGGTCTAGGTTGGCATTTAGCTCTAGTTGTTAGCAGGTTTTATAGAAAATTATTAATTGGGCATTTTTTACTTAATGAATAATAAGATTTATTAGTAAATTTTTTATGATTTTGGGACAAAAATTGAGCTATTCTGATCTAGCTGACTATGATTCTGATAGTGATATAAATAATTTAAAATGATCCAAATAGCACAAATAACAAATGACTAGTTATTGTATTATTTTGATGCTTAAATAATCTAGAAAGTCATTTAACATATAGTGCCAGCGGCTTTAAATCTCTATAAAAAATCACTTTACAAAAAATACTACTCCTCTTTCAAAAATTTATAAAATATAAAACTAATCCACAAGTTTTGTTCTTTATTATCTAAAGAATAAAACTTGTAGTTTAGATTTCAATTTAAAGCTAAATTGGTAGTGCAGTAGGCTTTTAAAAATTGACAATTTATTAGTAAATTGTTAAAATGTGAATGTATATGTTTTTAATTTAACCCAATCAGACTGTGGCATTATGGTCACGTGACACTACGTTTTGGGGTGTCAAAAAAATTTTGGCCTTAAAAAAAAAAGTCACTTTCTAAAAAAAGTTGTTCCCTAAAAAAAAAGTGAAAATAAAAAACATTATCACTATTTACTATTTATTATTCACTATTTATCAGAAAAAATAAATAAATAAAATCTTTTTAAAAAAATAAAAATACTTTCTAAATAAAAAGTAAAAGTTGCTCTCTAAAAAAAAAAACAAAAAAAAACAAAAAAAAAAGCCAACTGCACATTTAATTGGATATACTTACATTATATGCCTTTTTAGCAAAAGTGAACAAAGTCACATGATTGGAGGTTTAAAGCCATTGGCACCATATATTAGTTAATATTCTAATGCTCTTTAGCCAATTAGAATTGGCTACTAAACAAAATTAAAACATAATTAATAATTGTAGCTATAAGCCAATTAGGGGAGTGACAAAAATCAAATGATTTTTTAGAGTAGAGTAAAAAAAGTTAAAATTATATATAAGAACCCGATTATATATATAATAAAAAAGAGAGAGGGGAGTAGACCTCTAATAAAAAATAATCAGGTGATTAAAGACACGGCCCTTAATATTTATGTCTTAAGTAAGGTTGTTTGAAATAATAAATTGCATATATTGATCACTTTACTTAAGATATAAATATTAATTAACAGTAAAATTTGGAACTTGATTATATAGCTATGATTATTGATAAAGAAAATAATAAGGTTTAATAACTTTTTATATGAGCAATTCTGTAAATAAAATTATTTTATAGTCTCTCCCTATAGTTACACCCATATAGTCATACCTCTATTTAAGCACCAATATTGCGTAATAGACTTAAAACATAGTAAAAAACCTTATTATAGTTACAAATCACTTATAATCACTATTACCATAAAAATTTGATTTTTTGACAATTTTATTTATAATAAACCCTTACTATAGTCACCAATTTCTAACTAAATATGGATTATAAAATCTGATTAGTCAATACTCATATTAATATATATTTAAAATTATCTATTAAAGCTTCAATAGCAAATAAATTTTGATCCAATAACTTGGCTTGGATAAAACAACTACCAAAATATTCAATTTAGTGAGATAATTCTATTAAGCCAAAAGTTGCTAATAGCCTAAAATTAGTTTTTAATATTTTTATAATAGGAATTTGATGTTCAAATTTAATACTAAAAAAGGAACCTGCACATAACACATATAATCAAGAACATTATCATTAATATGCTCTAACTAGTTTTTGGTAATACTAATCAAATTTGGCAAGTATAATCAAATATTATACCAGGACCCTGAACATCTAGTATAGAGGTCTTATTTTAAGTTTCTAGCAAATTTGAAAAGTAAAAAAAACAGTTTTGGCAATTATCTTAGCATCGTTAGTCCAATTTGAATGAATTTTTTTTTAAAAAGAAGCTCTTAGTGAGGCGCATCTAACAAAAAAAGTTTATTCGATTCTGATTACTAGATCAAAAGTTATTTAAAAAAATGCAGATTTGTAGTTTTTAGCAAATTGTGCCAAAATTGGCAAAATCCAAATATGACCTATATGAAAGATGTTCAGGGTCCTATTATACCATAGTGGCTCTAAAATTAGTATTCCAAAACAGGATTTGAGTATAAAAAATTCAAAAGCATGATCCAGGTGATCGTCTATAAATTATTTACAATATTCTGATGATTATTCGTATGATTGGTTTGTCAAAGTCTGTAAATTTAAATTAGCTAACTTTATAAGATTATGATCATCATAACTGTAATTATACATGACTAATTAGAGGAGTTGATGTGCTATGTAAATTAAATCTATATGTAGTATCATATAAAATTTTATTATTCAAGATTTTTGTATAATGCTATAAATTTTTTAATAATAATAACTATAATTATTGGCTTAAATGCTATAGATTAATAAATAAAAATTGCTTTGTCTATATTCAACTTTTGATTATTATGTATTAAACTATTACTAAAAACTTCATAAAACAAATGTTTATATGAAATTCTATAGAAGAGAACTGAAATTTCCTTATTATGCAATCCATAGCACTGTAAATTGCAATATATTCAATGTTCAGCACAAAAAATTATTAAAAAAATCTAGTGCAATATATCAGGTCCAAATTATAATTCATTTATTTCTTGTAGGGAAGTTTTCTTTAATTTTTTCGTATTTCTTTTAACCTTTTATTAAGTTTTCTTTATCAATTTTGACTAAAGACAACCAAAGTTTAGATTGCTTGACTGACAATAACATGTTGGGTGGGGTTTTAAATCAAATTTGTTGAAAAAACCCTCTATTGCTGTTGATGAATAATAATAAAATAAATTCAGGTCTTTACGAAATTAAATAAGTTTGAAAAATTATATATATGTAATTTATCATCAGCACAAAATTGCTCAAATTCTCTAAGAAAACTTTTGTTTTGTAATAATTCTTGTAAGCTGAAATTATCAGTTATCCCATTTTTTATATCATTTTCAAGTTCTTTAGCAAATTGTAACTCAAAGTTTGTTGGTTCCTTGATCCAAGGTTTTTTTAAAACTGCATAATAGAAACTAGAAGCAAATGGTCTAGCATTGTTACTACCTAAATGACAAATGGCTAATGGGTAAATGAAGCCAAGAAATAAACTATTTCTTAAAATATTCCAATGCTTTAATGATCTCTTGTTCTAAATCATCAAATAATTTTCTAAATTTCTTAGTAAATAAAATATTCAATACTTCTAACAATTCGTCAGCAAGAAATATTTCAAAATTTGTAGAAATGTTCTGAAGAAAGTTGTACCATTTCTAAATTTTGTCAGGCATCTCATGTGCTTGTAAACCTTGGGGTAATTTGACCAATTAATCATTTTGATAAATACATAGAACTGGATCCTGTCCTCTATAATCTGTATTAACAGTTTGTAAAAATGCTCAGCAAAGTTTACCAAATATTTAATTTGGATGTTTAATTTAAAATCAAGAAGCCATGAATAAAATATATTGCAATTATTAAAATATTGTTTGGGAGCTTTGCGATCTTCTAATTTTTTTATAAACTACCTAGCAAATTCAATATGTGCAGATTGTTGATCAAGATATTGCTTCGCTGTTCATAATTCATAACCCCAACATGCTCTAAGTGGAAGTTGGTACTAATTATAGTGAAATCCTAACAAGATATTATGTAAATTCTTAATTATTGATGAATTTATATTAAGTAGTTTGTTCTTATCACTTGCATCATAGCTATCATACAATTTTCAGGCTAAATAAAGCAAATTATACAGATGAGGTTTTTGTGAAAACCTGCAATACTATAAAGTGTGCTGAAAGCTTTTAGTTCAAAAGGGTTTATTATAATTTGAACAATATGAAGTCTGCAGCCAATTCATATAGAGTTTATATTCATTTTTTTATTGAAAAGAGCAATAGCTCCCTTTTTATCGCTTGACATATATGATGTATTGTTTGTTGTCCAAAGAATACATTTGTTAATATCTGATACTCTTTTTTTATATGCAATTACATATTAGAGACAATTTTAGCATTACATTTTGTGATGTTTTGTAATTGGGCAACTAATGCGATTGGGACCTGGTTTGTATCATTCCAGCATTGATAAGGGGCGTGCTATTTATTACACTAGGATAATGCACAGCATTGTGTGTCTGAAGCACACTAAGATCTAATTTCATTTTTTGATGCGACACAAGTCAAAACAATATGATGCATCAAAAATGTAACTATTATACACATGCAGACAGACACCAAATACCGAAATTACATTTTTGATTTTATTATTATTGATGTATCAAGAATGTAACTTTTGTATCACTTACGTAAACATATAAAGTCCTCCGCTACGCTCCGGACAATAATATTTTGTTCTTAGTAACTACTGCTAACCATGTACGGTCTGATCATTTTATCTAATTCTAATTGTTTAATATAATATATAGATGTGATTACTATATTTGACTATATATCCATGGTAAAAATTATGTAATAATAGTATGCCCTAACATAATACTAAATTTTTTAACTGTCCTTGTATTGATTTATCTACTATTACTTCAAATGCAGGCACATTCATTTATTGCTTAACATATACTTTTGTTAAAATGTAAAGTTGAAACATCTTGATGCCATAAACTAGTGATACAAATCGATGAAAATTTTTCAATCGATTAGTTGATAGATCATTTTATCCAACTAATCGATTAATCAATTTTATTCAACTAATCGATTAGTTGGCCAATCAATTAATCGACTAATTGATTGACCAACTAATCGATTGGCCAACTAATCGATTAGTTGAATAAATAATAAACGAAACTTGTAAAATACTAACTGAAACAGCTGGGTTGATATTTTTATATAATTGGTTGATTAACGACCAATTGTCTAGTTGATTAATTGATTAATCGACTAGTCAATTAATCGATTAGTTGGCCAATCTACTAATCGATTAGTCGACTAATCGATTAATCAACTAAGTTGGGTCTGTAAATTCAAATCGATTAGTTGTCAACTTTACAACTAATTGATTAATTCAATTTTCAATTCGTATCACTACCATAAACACAAAGTTGACCTTAATAACCAATCACAAGGTGGTTCACCTATTAGAAGTTAATAAAGCAATTGTAAGCAATTGTATACAATCAGTAGTAGTGTGCAATAACATCTGATCTAATTGTAAAATATTCATCTCAAACCAGATTGTATTTGAAGAATATTTATTTTTATTTAAGCTAAAAATAGACCTAATCTTTTTGCAAAACTTAGTATTGGTAATATTCTTTATATGTCGAACAAGTGAATAGATTTTAGAGATATATTTTAATTTTTGGTTCTGAAATGAAAACTTTTTATACCCAAGGATTAAGTCTGTATAATTAGCATTTAATTTTTTCAATTAAGTTTTTTATTTTGTTTCTCTAGCTGTAAATTTGAATCTTGTATAAATTCATAATCTACTTTAGGCTTATAAAAGAATTGTTCAAGATAATTATATAAGTTTCATTGTAAAATATGGTAAAATTATTTCACCTTTATTTAAACCTTTTAGATATCGCATTATAGAATTAAGATTATTGGCTGAAGATAATTCATTATCAGATAATTGTTGTATAATTGAAATTAATTTTGTTTTTGATGAATTTTTATTAGGTATTTTTATAGTAGATACTGCTTCGATGAATGCTTTGATGGATGCTTCAATGAACCTTAATTCAATAGTTGCTTTAGTAGATGCTTTAACAGATTCTTCTACAGATGCTTCAATAGATACTGCTTTAGTGGATACTGCTTCAATAGATGCCTTTTGTTTATTTTTTTGAAATTTTTTGAGGCATGCATTTTTTAAGTGAAATCAGTGTTTATTTAATTTATAAATGCCTATATTCAATTAGATGCCCAGATTTAACAACCAAAAATTTTAGAATAATATTTTAAAATAATTAATAATAAGTTATAAAAAACTAAACTATAGAGCAAAATTTATATTTCATCTGTAAAAATTTAGTAATAGGTTTAAAAATTCATCTAGCCAACTAAGTTAGGAATTTAATTAAAATATTTAGAATAAAAAAGAATTTTCTTTAAATAATATAAAAGATAGTTCTATAGCTTTATTGCCATAGTAAACAAGAATAATTCTATATTAAATATTTGACAAAAAAATATATAGCAATCTATACATCTAAAAAAGTGAAATCCGGTTTTATATATAAAGCGTATTAATAATCTATTAATCAAAAATCACCAACTAATTAAATTATTAAGTGACTACATAATTTTAATTTACATAGTGCATCGACTACCCCAATTACTAATATATGAATTTGAAATGTGAAAATTGCTCCACAATAGATAAAAACATAAGATTAATTATAATAATAATAATTGGTGCTGCTTAATAATAATAAGAATAAAAAAAATTTAATTACACTTTGCTATTTTTAATTTGCTATATCCAAAAATTGTAATTAGACCATAGAAAACTTTAAATAAAATAATCAAGTACTTTTAAAATCTGTAATTTTGCAATATTTAACTATTTGTATGTTAATGTCATAATAAATTCATAATTTGTCTATTACTATGAATTAATATTCAGTTATTATTGATTATTTTTTTAAAAATCAACTTTTATTCATTATGTACACTTTGTAACTTTCAAAATTAGAAATTTGGTTTCACTTTTATGCTCACTTTGTATAGTAGAAGCATAATGGTTTGGAACATAACAAGATAGTTAATAGCACGGTAATATATTTTTTTTCTTTTTTTTTTAATACAGTTCTAACATTTCACATAATAGCAGAAATATAATAGTTCAGGACATAGCAAAGTAGTTAGTGTAGTATTGTTTTGTTTTTTTTTTATATATAGTACTAATGTTTCATTTTTCCTTTAGAATGGAACATAGTGCAATAATAAACATAGCATGATAGTAGAAGTATAATAGTTTAGGAGCATGGTTATATTTTATATATATATATACAGTACTAAAGTTCTTTTTTTTTCTTTGGAACAGAATGTAGTGTGATATTGAATGTACAATAGTAGAAGCATAATAGTTCAAGATGTAGCAAGATAGTAGCACAGTAGTGGTTTGTTTTTTTAATACAGTACTAATATTTCTCATGATAACAAGCATAGCACGCTAGTAGAAACATGTAGTTTTGGATGTAACAAGATAGTTAGTAGCACTATAGTAATTTTTTTTATATAGTACTAACATTTCTTTTTTTTTTAGAATAAAATATAGTACAATAATAAACATAGCATGATAATGAACATAGTACAATAATAAATATAGCACAGTAGTAGAGCATAATAGTTCGAGACATTTATAGTACAGTAATTATTATTGTTATAGTTGACCCTCTCAAAACCAGTCTTGTCAAAACTGATAACCTGTCAAATCTAATAAAAAATAATCTACTAAGTCTATTCCCATTATATAAATCTGTTTATAATGTTTTCAAATCTGATAACTTCTTAAAACTGATACAAAACCTGTTCACTCTACATACCAATTTCATAAGGGTTGACGTAATATTTTTTTTAAACACAATTTTTTTATCTTTAGAACAAAATGTAGTATGATATTGAACATTTGATAGTAGAAAGCATGATAGTTTGGAATATAGCAGATAGTTATTAACAAGGTAATATTTTTTATTTTTTTTATATATACATATTATTAACGTTTCTTTTTTCTTTAAAATAATTATAATGAACATAGTACAATAGTAAAAATATGATAGTTCAGGACATTGGTAATACAGTAAAATTATATATATATATATATAGTACTAATATTTCTTTTTTCTTTAAAACAAATGAAAAATAAAACATAGTGTGATAATGAACATATAATAGTAAATGCATAATAGTTCAGGACATAGCAAGATGTAGTATGGTAGTATTTTTTATTTTTATTTTAACATAGTACTAACATTTTGTAAAATACTGAACATAGTTTGGGATATAGCAAGTAGGGTTCTGCAATTTGATTTGATTTTCAAATATTTGAATCAAATATTTGATC
Organism: Gigaspora rosea; assembly: GCA_003550325.1. Taxonomy (NCBI): domain Eukaryota; kingdom Fungi; phylum Glomeromycota; class Glomeromycetes; order Diversisporales; family Gigasporaceae; genus Gigaspora; species Gigaspora rosea. The sequence continues at coordinate 164,975 of QKWP01000392.1, read as the reverse complement.
AAATTCAAATTCAAATTTGACTATATTTGATTTGATCAAATTCAAATATGGCCAAATTTGATTTGATTTGACAAATATTTGATTTGATTTGAAAATTACTATTA
>QKWP01000392.1:92156-163693 GCA_003550325.1 Gigaspora rosea | reverse complement strand
ATTTGGATGATCTAACCACCGTTAGATGCGTCTCGACAAGCTCTACAACTTTCAATTAGTGGGCATGTATCGTTAATTTAGTAAGAAAAAAAGTTTTAGATGGAAGAACTTCACATTTCACCTATAGTGATTTTCATATGTAATAGTCGGCCAATCGTTTTTTGACGATATCTCGCCACCCACAAGGCCGATTTAGATGATCTAACTACCATTAGATGCGTCTCGACGAGCTCTACAACTTTTAATTAGTGAACATGTATCATTAACTTAGTAAGAAAAATGTTTTAAATGAAAGCACGCCACATTTCGCCTATGATCACTCTCCAGTTGACAGACTGATTACCATTTAAAATATAAATATACATATATGTCATTCAAACTCAAACTAGTTTGCAAACTTCAAATCAAACTCAAATCAAACTTAGTATTGTATTTGGGTTTGGTTTGAATTTGATTATTATTTATTTGAATTTGGGTTTGATCTCAAACTTTATAAAATTTATAGTTTGAGTTTGGTTTGATTTGGGGTTTGATCAAACTCAAATCAAACCCGGATCAAACTTCGGAACCCTACTTTAACCTATTCCCATTTATAGTAATTTTTTGCTTATTTTTGAAGTTTTTTTGCAAATCTTTCTTTTTTTAGTACTCCTATAATTAACCTGATTTATCTATGTATATTTTGGGGTCCTAGCAAGATAGTAGTATAGCAGTTAATATAGAATATGCATAATAGTATAGAGCTTAGCATAATGGTTAGTATAGAATTTAGCATGGTAGTTAGAAGATAGCGATAGTTGGAATTGGTAATTTGTATTTATTTATTAGTCACATAATATGTTACAACAAATTTTCTATATATAAAATTTCTAAAAAAAAATATATAAAATTACTATAAGCTTTGAATTCATAATGTTTTCCTTTATATATTAACTTAAAATTAAAATTTTCAGAAATATAAAACAAGGTGAAAAAAAAATTGAGCTTAAAAATTAAATTAAAATTTTGCTGATTTTGCATAAAACAAAAATATAACTTTGCCAAAACCAAATATTTAATAATTTTAAGATAATAAATATGTGTAAATTATGTCCTGAACAACTTTATTTAGATGATTGAAAAAGGTTACCTTGTAAAAAAAATGGGTTACCTATGTACTAAAGTAAATTTTTTTGAGTTTTTAATATAAAACCTCTTTTTTTTTATCAAGATAACCTACTTTGGACGCTTAAGCAAAGTTGTTCAGTATGCAATTTTACTTGCATTAAGCCAAACCACATTTTTTAGCCATTTACTAGATGAAAAATAGGGTCAAAGTTAGAAAAAAAGTGTTTCTAAAAAATTTTTTAAAATAATTTTTTTCTAACTTTGACCCCATTTTTTACCTAGTAAATAGCTGAAAAAATGTGCTTTTACTTTGTATATAAGTAAAATTGCATGCTAAACAACTTTGCTTAAGTACCCAATATAGGTTATCTTGATAAAAAAGGAGTTTTATATTGAAAACTCAAAAAATTTTACTTTAATATATAGGTAATCCATTTTTCTTACAAAGTAACCTACCTACTTCAGTTGCCTAAATAAAGTTGTCTAGAGTATGATTTTATACATACTCATTATCTTAAAATCATTAAATATTTGTTTTTGGCAAAGTTACATTTTTGTTTAGTACAAAATCAGCAAAATTTTAATTCGATTTTTAAGCTCAATTTTTTCTTCTTCTCTTGTTCTATATTTCTGAAAATTTTAATTTTAAGTTAATTTGTAGAGAAAAAAATATCATAGATTCAAAGCTTATAGTAATTTTATATATATTTTTTTTATAAATTTATATATAACAAAAAACTCAGTCATAAATAGTATAACAAGTCAGTTGACTGTTATTGTATTTTTATTTTTTTATTTTATTTTTTTTATATTTTTTATTTTTTTTGTTATAAATATGACGATATATAATTATTTTTGCAATTTTATTAGTTTAAATTTGTGTCCTTGAAAGGGTGTTAGTAGCACTTTACAATATATATAGTACTAAAATTTCTTTTTTTCTTTAAAAAAAATAGAACATAGTGCGATAACAAATGTATAATAGCAAATGCATAATAGTTCAGGATGTAACAAAATAGTAGTATGGTAGTATTTTTTTCCTTTTTTTTTAATAATAAACATAGTTTGGGATATAGCAAAATAGTAGCACAGAAGATAATATGGAATATGCATAGCATGGTAGTTGAAACATAGCCAAATTTTTAATTTAATTAATAAATTAGATTAACTTTAACAAGAAATAACTCTATTAAATACTAAGTAATTTAAAAAATTAGCTTCATAACTTTGTTCTTTAGGTTTGATTTTATTATTCTATGAAAAGATTTGATTTATAACTACTTTAGTTTTTTATTTATAAGCTTTTAAAGATTGTATATTATAGTTGCTAATTAAAGGATTCGCGCACTGCACAAGTGGATGAAATACACAATTTAATTTGTAAAATCTCAAAATATATATATACAACTACCCTTTTTGGAATTTTTCCCAAAAATGACCACTTCTATATTGCAATCTCAAACCTTGTTAGCCCTCCAACCTTTTTCAGACATGAAAACAAGATGACGTAGATACCTTGTGGATTACACTACAATGCATATGGTTATGTGATAATAATGATATCACTCAGTCTATTGACCTCACTAATTTAATTACTTCTTTCTTTGAGCCAGACTCAACTAATTTTCTAAACACTCTGGAAGATACAGAGCAATTAAAAATTAATTCACTAGATATTAATAACCCAGAAGAAGTACACTTAAACTTAGAACCAAAAGACTTACAAGAAGACATCTTATCGTTTCTGGTTGCTAACCAAAAAGAAACCATTACTGAAACTCCATTATCTGAGAAATTAAATAGGATTGTACAAGATATTACTCAACCAAGTGGACCTTTAACTCAGACAACTAGTCCTCCATTCACTGGAATAACATACGAAGAGAAGTTGCAGAAAATTCTCAAGTGGATTAAGACTCGAACAAGAAACAGACAAGACCAGAATAAACTACTTGAAGCTTACTATTATCTTGGTAATCTTATAGAGAGATACTCCAATATTCAGAAAGATATTCAATCAACAATCGAAATAACTCAAGAGAAAAGAAGAGCCTGAGACACTTGAAAGTGCGCCAAAAGAATGAAATTACTTTTTTCTAACCAGGCCATAGAAAACATCTCTCAGACAACCCATATTATATATACAATGATTGTAAAGTTAATGGATAATGACTTCTCTCAAGATCTTACCCAAATCAGAACTCACGGAGTTTGTTCTTAAAGGGAAGAGAAATGTTATAAAATAGCTTGTTAATTTTGGTAAAAATTAGTTGAAAAATTAAAACTTAATAAGGAAATTTTGTAATAACTATTTTAGTAATAGTGATATGTGAAATTGATGAGCAATGATGCTTAATGAGGCTTAGTAACACTTAATGATACTTAGTGATGCTTAATGATGCTTAATGAAGCTTAGTGACACTTAATGATGCTTAATAATACTTAATGACGCTTAGCGACGCTTAGCTCAATAGATATATAAACTTGCCTTATTTCCCTTAGTTTAGATAGATCCAGACATTGTATTTTATATTTATCTTTATATCTATTATCATCCTCTATTATTATTAATAAATGCTTGGGATTTCTAAAGAACAAACACCTTGGAATAGCCCTCTTGTTAAATTAATAAACTGTCTATTATTTCTTGTTGTATTATATTGAACTGTCTTAGAGAAGTGTATAGTTTCTTACAAATATAAAGAAAACTATACTTTCCTCTTGCACACTACTTCACACCCAAAGTAAGGGATCTCAGGAGCCGTATAATTATTACTTTATCAGAATAAAAGAAGGCTTTTGGTACTATAACACTATATTTATAGAATAATATTTATTGCAATATTTGTTGCTTACTACTAGTTTCAATAAGTTCATTCCAGAAAGGTTCTATTTTAATCATTTTGAGAATAGTTTGTTATTTCTGTAAATACTTCAAATTCAAATATATTTTGAACTATCAATTTGAAGAGCTAAGTTCAGTTGAATTAATAAATTGTTCAAGTTATGTTTTTCATATATTGATATTATAGTAAAGTTCAAGTTTAAAAAAGCTAATTTTTGTTATACTATAATGAAGTAATTTAAAAACCAAAATTCTGATTAAACTTTTTGTTTATCTGTCAATTTTGAACTTGTTTTGAGCACTAGGAGTATAAATTTAATAACAAAAATTATGTGTTATTAGAAATGAGTTTAATTGGTTTAGATCTTTAAAAAAATAAAATTTAGTCTTAATATATTCGATATAGATAACTTTATAGCAAAATTAGAAATAATAATAGATGGCAATATATTTCTAAATTTTTTATTTATATTCTCTATATAATAATTTCATATATGATTGAATAATGATTTATCATTTGATTATGATACTATAAACTTCAAAATAAGCACAGCATTCTCTACTACTTTTTTCAATTTTAGATTAGTGAAACTAACAATAAAATCTTTACTTAAGCTATTTCCATTTATCTAAAATTGAAAAGGTAGAGTATAGGGAGCTGTGCTTATTTTTTAAGGTTTACAGTAATTTGAACTACTATAAATTTTCAAAATAAGAAGGCATCCATAAATAACATTATGTACTTTTATATAGTAGCGCTTGACCCCTTTAACTATATAAAAAAAAATTTAAAATCCATATGTTTATATATAAAATTATACAAAAACTTGAATATCTTGTAATACAGTAATCTAATTTAAATAATTTAGATACTTTTCGATTATTCGTCTCAGTGAGACAAATCCAATAATACCAAAATTATGTCATTTGGATCACTAGATCGCAAGGTATTCACAAAAAACTATTAGTATATAGTAATTTTATAAGAAAAGATATGACTAATAGTATTTGGCCAATAACTTTTGATCCAGTAATCCAAATAAAATGAAATTAGTACTATTTGACTTCTCTAACTGAGACAAATCGAATAGTATCAAATTCATTAAATTTGAACTACTGAATCAAATTTTAGAAAATTTTTTCTAAAAAAATTACATTATATTTTTTTGACCCCCTACTTATCAGAAAAAATATTATCTTTTATTTGACACTGTCTGTATAACATTATTTATGGATGCCCTATAATAGGTATCTGCACATTATTTTAATATGTGAGCAGTATTTCAAATACATCTGGATATTATTTAGAATATCTAGATTAATTTTTGAAACTAGTAAAATATCTTAAACTTATTTAATAGTATTTCAGAATTATTGTTTATGTTTCTGATTCTGAATTAAATTAGCAACATATTTATTTGAAATTAGTATATAAATCCTATTAATTTTTATTTGTAACCTTGTTTATACAATAATAAATTCTTTTACAATCATAAATTTTCTTTTGAAATTCTATACCCAATCATTAAAAAAAATTTACTTTTTTTTATTCTTTATAATTCTAGATTTTGAATTTTGAACTAAAGCTATAAATTCTTAAGAATATTGCATTATTACTTATTACTAGTATAAGGTCAATAAACTTTATATATAATGAGATATAAATATTGTATCCTGATGCCCGATTCGGAATCGAGCTGCCCCAGATGAGAATTTTGTACAGAATTAGGACTTTAGGTAACTTTAGGGTTAGTGTTAGGCTAGTATTAGAGGTAGGATTAGGCCAAATTCCAAATTGGAACAAATTCTTATCTGGGACACAACATAAATATATATGAATTTAACTACAAATAACTGGCAGTAATCATCACCGATGTATAATTAACCAATAATGAGAAAACTAAAAAAAGTTCATTTCATTTACTTTAGGGTTAGAATGAGGCCTAGAATTTTAGTAAGGTGTTTGATATATGCAAAACTTAGCAAGGAATTTTTTTTGCTAGAATGTTAAAGGTAGTTTCATAAATGAATTCTTGAGATATTAGCATTTTTTTAAAAAAAATCTTTATTTTTGTTATACAAACTAATTTGTATGTTACACCTGATCCTGCAAATTTATTGGCTAATTACATACTGGTAATAATCACTGCTAGTTATAGTTAGTAAAATTCAATATATATAGTGAGGTGCATATTATTTTAAAATGCATATGAGCATTATTTTGAAACCTCCTATGCTATTTTTAAAAGATGCAATTTTTAAATAATGCCTATGCCTGTTATTTCAAGAATTTACAGTACCCAGTATTGCCATCAAAATTGTTATCTATATAACAATCAACAATTTGAATATAAAGGTTTCTCAACAATTTGCAACTAATTTTAGAATGCATTGTATATTTTTTGAATTTTATTACTATGTTAAATATAAATACAAGAAATTTTTTATAAAAATTGGTTATATTATTAACCCTTTGCTCAAAATTTTAAAAAAAATAAGAATAAAAATTAAAATAATTTTATATTATATAGTATATAAAAATTTTTTAGTAGCCAAATTCTGATTTTATTTTTTGTATATGTGAAGAGACTAATTAGAAAATTTAGCTAATATTTATATATAAAGTGGCAAATTTAAATTTTAAATATATATAAAGTGGGCATTAGTTTATGGTAACTCGTCGCCATGGCAACCCTGTGATCGACCAATCAAAACCGATCACATGAGTCACATGATGACTGATTTGCAAAGAGCAAATCGGCGTGCACGTGATTCACAGGACCGATTTTGAACAATCGATCGATCAAAAAATATCACATAACGAAACTACAAGTTAAAAAAAAAAAAAAAAAAGAGCGAATCTATCTATCACTATCGGGTACAACCCGAACTTTTTTTATTTTTTTTAAAAAAAAAAATCAACGATACAAAAAAAAAAAAATCCTAATCTAAAAAAATACTTTGCCCAGCCCCACTCACCCATAACAGAGCCCACGACTCAACCGATTTCCCACGGAAACAAACGAAGATGCCAGAAGCACCCTTTTTCAGATCAAGAACGAGACTTCAAGAACGACGGCTCCAAGAACGATGACTACAAGAAACAAAGCACCTAAAAAAGAGAGAAGTTAGTACCCATAACCAAAAAAAACCAGTACTATGACGATTCCATCTCCCAAAATGACGATTCCAGAATGACGATTCCAAGAATGAAGTCTCCCAGAACGACGACTCCAGAACGACGACTCCAAGAAAAAATAAAAAAAGAGAGAAGTTAGTACCCGTAACAAAAAAAAACTAGTAAAAAAAAAAACACTTACAATAAACCGACAAAGATCTCAACCCCCATTTTAAGAACCATACCAAGAATGACAGCTCCAAAAAGGATGACTCCAAGAAAAGATGTGACTAAAAAAAAAGAAAGAGTTAAAAAAAAACTACAGTAGTAAATAAAAAAACCCCACTAGCACTTATCTAAAAACCGGCCCAGCCCCATTTCGCGTCTCAACTTGCAACAATAAAGAAAAAGAACGCCAGCCACAAGAATACGAAAGACATCATCCACGAGACGAAGAAACGAGAGAAATTAGCGGTAGCGAAAAGACAAAAAAACAAAGAAGAAGAAAAAAAAAAGGCTGGTACTTATCTGAAGACCAACCCCAATCCCACCCATTTCGCAGCTTAGCTCCAGCGAAGTCACTGATAACGCTTTTCCGTTCTCAAAACCAAGTCGAAGACGATTCTAAACGAAAGACCTAAAGACCAGGCTAACGCTTTTCTGTCCTCAAAGCCAAGTCGAAGCCGATTTCAAACGAAAAGACCTAAAGAAGAGAGAAGTTAGTAACGGCAACAAGCAAAAAAAAGAAGAAAAAAAAATATACTTATCTAAAGACAACAGCCAAAAAAGAAATATAGTATTTAGATTGCGAAAGAAAAATGAAAAAAAATTAAAAAAAAATCTATTTACCTGTAGATCTGATCTAGATCGAATCGGGTATCTAGATCGAATCGGGTACCCCGGAGACAGGCTACCGGTATATGATTACCAATCTTAAATCTGATTGGCCGATCATATGGGGTCGCCATGGCGACGAGTCGCCATTTTTAATTTTTCATATAAAGTAGCCACAATTTAATTGTTTAAAGAAACCAAATTTGCTTTTTTTATATCTATTAAAGGTAACCAAATTTTATATTTAAATATAAAACTACTATACTTTCAGCCTGCTATAGCTTATTTATTAATAAATTTAAAAAAATTTAAGAATGTGAAAGTGTTTAGTTTGTTTTGATTTAATATTTTAAGATAGTATTTTTTGTTTACTATTTTTTTTGAAGAAGGATTAGCAATTTGAATTTCATCAATTTTATTGGTCAGGGCTAGGTTGTATGTACTATAGCACTTTTTATTATGAAAATAACTATGATTTAAAGTAAGACCAATTGGATTCATTGTTTTATATTACTCCCAATATTCTCTTTCTCTCTCATAGTAAAAAAAATTTAGATAAATATATATAGAGCTATGGGATATTTCAGAAAAATTTTATACAATCATAGAACAATTCAAAAAATTTTTTTAAAAAAATTTTTTTTAAAATTTTATTATATAAACCACCCTTCTCTTACAAAGGGGAGAGAAGGGTAATGCAAAAAACAAAATCCAGTTGGACCACCTAACTAGGAAATCACCACCCTTATTATTTTTAGTTTTAGAGAAAATTTTGAAATAAATAAGGTTTTATATAATATATTGTATATTATATATAAGCAATTTCAGTTTTTTATAAGATTTTTAGGATCCTGAATATTTTTACTTAGAGTATCCTATTTATTTAGTATGTTTTTGAAATATAGAAGACCAGTAAATTTTCTAGTTAAAATTAGAAATTCTCTTTTATTATTATAAGAAAGTTATAATTTGGTGTACCTTGCATCATGGTGTATTTCTATAGTAGCAAATATAAATAATAATTGGAATTAGGGTTATGGTTAGAGTTAGGGTTGGAGTTAGAATTATGATGAATTTAAAATTAGAATTTAAGGTAACATTGCGAGAGTAGCATTTTTCATTAAAAATGCTGTGGGGTTATTTTAGTAAAATTTAAAAAATCATAAAAGAGGTGCACCATAATATGGTGCATCATTTTTTAAAACACAAAGTTTAGTTATTTAATGCATACAAGATTTGAAAGTATTGCAAATAGCAATTCATTCAAAAATATAAAAGAAGTTTTGTAGGCTAAAAAAAAAAGAAAAGAAAAGGATATAACTTGTATATACTGTACATATAATAAAATGTGAATATTTACATATATTATTATAGTTACAATTAGTGTTGGCAGGCAAATCTTAAAGGATTTGCTACAGATGAATGGCAAAATCTAGTTTTGACTTTTGCCAAAAAAAAAAACTAAAATAGTCAAATAGTAAAAGGTGGCAAAACTGGCAAAACTGGTAATAGTAGCAAAACTAAAAAAGATAGTAAAGATTGTAAAATCAATAAAAAAAACAAAAATAAAAATGTGTTTAAAGATAATTAAAAACATGTACTCTTATTGGTTGTGTATCATTTGATTGGCTAATTTTGTCAATTATTATCACATTAAGACTAATCCAATTTAAATCTATATTTAACATAACCCCCTCTCGATTGAGCAAATTATAGAGGGAGTTAAACAACATATATATATACTAGCATATGATTCGTGCCTTCAGCACGTGGAAAAGATTCAATTGAATTAGATTTTATTTAGATAAGTTCGTTGTTTTTATTTGTAGTTAATAGTGTCTAGTGGATTGTTTTATTTCGTTTGTTATAAATTTATTTTTTTTATTGTAATTTTATTAAAAAATTTTTTGTACTACGTGTTTTGGCTATGTTAGTTTGTTATAAATTTATTTTTTTTTATTGTAATTTTATTAAAAGGCTTTTTATGCTATGTGTTTTTTGGCTATTTTAATTTGCCAATAAATAGCAATAATTAATTACATTATTTTAAGGTTGTAATATATGTTTGGTTGGTTAATTGTCAATTGATAATTTTTTTTTGTTATTTGATAATGGGTACTAAAGTTTTTTTACATATGCATGTTTTTTTTTTATAGTGAGATTGTTTATTTTCATAGAGTTATCTGAATAATTGATTCATATCAGTTAATTTTAAAGGCTTTCTACATTTGTATATAGTGTTCCACATGATTTGGATTGGGTGGGTATTTTTAAAGATCCAGACCTCATTTAAATATTGAATTGGATCTAAAGTTAGGGTCCAAACTCATATCACTTAGATCTGGGTCCAGTCCATATTCACGAAATCTATAAATTTATAAATTTATAGATGTTATAGTTAATGAACCCTAGTGTTCTCGAAGCCTAGAATTAACCAAAAGAAAGGAAGAATTAACCAATAATTCTCTGGGTTCGCCTGTTGAGACTTTTGCTTTTACTCATTGTGGATCAGTATAGTTTTCGATGTCCTGGCTTTTTATGTCTAGTATTCAAGCAACAAAGTTAGCTTCAGTAGGTTGCAGACTATAAAAAAAAAAAAACTTTTGCATTTTTTACTGACCCTTTTTTTCAGTTTTTTAAATAAATTTTCTTCATTACTTGTTGATCAGTTTTTACAAAAAAAATTTTTTTTAGATCGAATTGGTCAAATTTTTTTATTATTTTTATTCGATAGAGACATTAATTTTCCATAATTGGTGATAGGGTGACTGAGAAAATGTGATTGCCAACTCCATTTTTTGAATCCTTGTTGTGTATAATAAAAATTAACCTTGGATAATTTTAAATACACAGTAAATATTATTCTGCAAATTTACAATAAATTAAAAAAAATACAACCAACTGACCTATGTTTTCAGATTCTATATTGAATTAACAGTTGTTTTATCCAATTTAATGTAAGAATTTGGTTACAAAACTTACTGACTATTGTTGTGGTGATTTACTGTAAAAAAAAAATTATGTATAATGTTGTGACCTTAGGAGAAACTTCAAGAACCTCGCCCACCAATTTAGCTACTGAGGGTTCAGAGATTTATAAACAAATAAACAAATGTATTTATTAATACTGAGAGAGTGGTTTATACCAATATACAAAGCGATCCTTTTTATATGTTCCCATTTAGAATTATCAGATTACCAAGAGCTACGACATTTATAAGAAATGTGGTAATGGGAATTCATAATGCAGGAATGTAGTAAATGTTACCCAGAAATGTGTAATAATTTGATTATGATTTACTAATTAGGAACGATGCTAAATACAAAAATATAGAAATGCAGTAAATGATGAACTTTCAAACATCGTTATAGAAATATGGGTAATTAAATTATTTTTGAATTTTATATAGTGCGTAACAAAAACATTTTAGTTGGATTCAAAAAATAATTACCCATATAAAGATAGGTAAATAGATAAAATTGGTAAGTCTTATTTAAGTTTTCACATTTCTGTAACAACTATGCCATCTTATTAGCTAATAAACTAATCTCGTATTGTTTTCCCACAATCTGGTCACATTTTTCTGAGATAACCAATAAAAAACGCTTAAACGGACAAACTCTGAATTAGATAGTATAGAAGAAAAAACGCTTAAACGGACAAACTCTGAATTAGGTGGTATAGAAGATTTATCATATATGTATTAGTTAGTGATGTCCAAAAAATTTTGAATATCATATAAACCAAACCACTCCGACCTAAATAATTTTACCTGAAATCACCAAATTTTAACAAATTTTACTAACATGCTAACTGTGTACTAAGTAAAATTACTTGGATTGTAATTTTGCTATAATATTACTCGGTAGTACAAAGTTAGTGTTAATGCTCTGCAGGCTCGATCTGAGGTCTGAATCCGAATCGGCGGAGTGTTTCGAGTTACACAAAATGCAAATTTTTTTGGACACCACTAACTTACTACATGTGTATACTATTAAGTAATTAATTCATCATAAATTATCATATATGCATGATTACTACATCGTTATACCTCAATGCATACATCATAATACAATTATTAATAATATAATTACTACATCGTTATACCTCAACGCATTCATCATAATCTCTACTACCTGTAACACAATTACTACATCGCTATACCTCTACGCATACATCATAACATAATTACTAATAACATATTTACTAAATCGTTATACCTCACGCATACATCATAATTTCCATTACTTGTAACACAATTACTATATCGCATAATCAACAATATAATTATTAATACAGTAATAATATAAATTATACAATAACTTACATGCACATGTAATCATTGAATATACAATCAACCAATCAATGGTATTTTAAATGCTTAATTTTGGCGGCGATTAATGATCTACATAAACGTATGTAACCATCGGATCACTAAGCAACCAATCAAAACCATTTTAAAGGCTACATTTTTTTCGGTGTTGGAGAATTACAAGTAGTAGAGATATAACACTTAGATTCAAATTTCACTTTTCATTTTTACAAAAATGAACCCATAAAAAAGATCACCAAAATTAGAGCAGCTGCATGATGCAGTCATGCTAAACCTAGTAACATTATATAAGTTAGTTGGAATTAATTAGTAAAATTTTATAAATCATAAAATTTTATAGAATTTTATTAATAAAATTTTATAAAATTTTATAATACACAAATTTTTATTAATTAATTCTAACTTAATGCACAAAGTAAACATGTTAAGTACTTAAAAATACATCAAAATGATAGATTTATTTTTATTTTCCTTGAAATTTGGAGAATAGATGCATAATTTTGGATTTTTGATCAAAAAAGTCAAATTTAAGCTTTTTTTTCTCCAAATTTCAAGTAAAATAAAAACAATACTGCCAATTTAATGTATTTTTAGGCTTGAACAAGTTTACTTAGTGAATTAAGTTAGAATTAATTAGTAAAATTTTATAAATAATAAGAATATATAGAATTTTATTAATAAAATTCTATAAAATTTATGATTCACAAAATTTTAATAATTAATTCCAACTCCATGCACTAAATAAACTTATTTAGAACCTAAAAATACATCAAATCAGCAGAATTGTTTTTATTATACTTGAAATTTGGAGAAATATACTTAAATTTGACTTTATTGATCAAAAATCCAAAATTATGCATCTATTCTCGTAAAATAAAAATAACTCTGCTGATTTAATGTATTTTTAGGTGCTGTACAAGTTTACTTAGTGCATTAAGTTAGAATTAATCAGTAAAAGTTTGTGAATCATAAGATTTTATAGAATTTTATTAATAAAATTCTATAAAATTTTATGATTCACAAAATTTACTAATTAATTCTAACTCCATGCACTAAATAAACTTATTTAGAACCTAAAAATACATCAAATCAGCAGAATTGTTTTTATTATACTTGAAATTTGGAGAAATATACTTAAATTTGACTTTATTGATCAAAAATCCAAAATTATGCATCTATTCACCAAATTTCAAGTAAAATAAAAATAACTTTACTGATTTGATGTATTTTTAGGTGCTGTACAAGTTTACTTAATTCATTAAGTTAGAATTAATCAGTAAAAGTTTGTGAATCATAAGATTTTATAGAATTTTATTAATAAAATTCTATAAAATTTATGATTCACAAAATTTTAATAATTAATTCCAACTCCATGCACTAAATAAACTTATTTAGAACCTAAAAATACATCAAATCAGCAGAATTGTTTTTATTATACTTGAAATTTGGAGAAATATACTTAAATTTGACTTTATTGATCAAAAATCCAAAATTATGCATCTATTCTCCAAATTTTAAGTAAAATAAAAATTACTCTGCTGACTTGATGCATTTTTAGGTGCTGAATATGTTTACTTAGTGCATAAAGTTAGGATTAATTAATAAAAATTTGTGTATTATAAGATTTTATAAAATTTTATTAATAAAATTCTATAAAATCTTATGATTCATAAAATTTTAATAATTAATTCTAATTTCATGCACTAAGTAAACTTGTCAGCACCAAAAAAATACATATAAGTATAATTAGACTCAGACCAGTCAGCATAAAATTTAGAGACTGAGTCTGGTCCGATTCTGGACCGGACCTATTCCGATCCTGGCCGGACCCAAACCGGACCCAATCATATATAAAAAATATTGAAGTTGTAATTGGAGTGGCCTAATTAGTAAAAAAAAAATAATAAAATTTAAAATTTTTCATAACTTTACTAACAATATTATAAAAAAATTTGATATTATAAAATAATTCTATGCGTCTATTTTAATTAGAAGCGAAAAGATTGGATGGTTATCTTAATAAAACTTTGAGCAATTATCAAAAAATTTTAGAAAAAAATAGAAAAAATGCGAATATCTCGAAGTTTTATTAAGATAACTATTCTTTTGCCAGAAATTTTAAATCTTAAGTTAACCCTAACCTTAAAAAATTTTATAAAAATTCATATAATCATGACCGACGAAATTAGCCAATCAAATTGATGCGCGGTAAATAAGAGTATCGCGATATGCGATTTGGGGTGTCACACGGACTAATTGATCAAAACCATGTCAGCTAACTACAGAGCTATGTAATTTTTCATATTGCAGATTTTTTATGTTACACTAAGACTATTGCGGCCAAATCTTCGCGATTACAATCACCATCGTTAAGACGCTACAATGTTGTTTATTAAGCACAATCGTTTTTATTCTAGAAATATCAGAAGTTAAAGTTTGATCTTACAGATTGAACCTCTTATAATAGACTTTACATTATATTATTGTTCTATTACGCCCTAAATCTATCGGATATTATTAAAATCATATAACAATTAATCTTTTAAATATTTTAAAATGTATCAACTTATTATCTAGACGTTAAATCGCCTGGAAATTTTCACTAGTTATTTCCAAAGAATAAGGCAGCATGGGGGACATTCGAATCGGATAATTTCCGGGATCAACGTTACACAAGTATTTATATAGCGTAGTATTGTAAAACCAGAATTTTCGGGTCTAAGCAAACTTAAAAAAAAAAAAAATTATTGTCGGTGCAACACTTTACTAGTAAAATAGCTTCGTAGAGAGTGTCTCTTCAAGAAATCCACTTGCATCATGTTGCATCACGCGAATAAAAGGTAGATTTATTGAGAGTTGATGTACTATCTGTAATAAAAATATATTGTACTGCTTAATTCGTGAAGCTTAACGTTATTTTCTTTTTTTTTTTATTATTTAAGTAATCAACTTGTTTATTTTATTTGTAGGTTTTTGCAGACTGTTTTCGAAAGTTGAATATATTCTTTAGAAGATGTTTGGTTCAATAGAAACCGTTTTATATATACGATAATATAACTTTGTTAATTATATGAAATTTTAAAAAATATTAATAAAGGACGTGTAACTTGTTACCAAAAACCTTTTTAATTAAGTTCTTGCATTTTGTAAGCTGTATTATAATTTGGATGAATAATTTTATTCTTTACAACGCGAAATTTTTAACATAATATAGAAATTGTAATATTTGAATTACGCCCGTTGATTGGTTGAGTTGTTTAACGATGATCTATCTGTTTTTACGAAACGCGTATCACGACAGTTTTATGATTGGTCAACTACCTCATGATCAAACTCGTGCATTTCCGAAAAATGAGAAAGTCCCTCCATGTTGAATAAGGCTATGTTTTCATTTTTTTTTTTTTATTAATATGTGGGTTCTAAGCACTCGTTCATAAATATTTATGAATATTCATAATGTTTATGAATATTCATAAATATTTATGAATATTCAAAATATTTTGTCTTATAGAAAACTTGAAAATTCATTAAATAGGACGAAAAAATTATCTTAAAAATATAATAGAAATATAATTAAAACTTTAGTGAAAATTCAAACATAGCCATTTTGAAACAATTCAGACGAACTGTTTTCAATTAAAAAAAATTGAAAAAATAAGTGCAATATTTGTGTGATACTTTTAGAATCTTGCACTTTGCTTTATAATAAATAATAGTAAATTTACATTCGATTAATTATCTTAATTTCTTTGATAAAAATCTGATCATAGTAAATTGATCAAAGTTGCTGACATAGTTTTGATTGATTAATCCGTGTGACACCCAATATGCGATGTATATTTAATCCACTAAATATTTATACATAGATAAGCGTTACTGAAAAAAAAAAACACAGGATTTTGGATTTTGAATTTATTTACTTTGAAGTTCCAAAAACTGGAAATCTAGGTTTCTTTAATAGTACTTGAATATAAACGAAGGCTATCATTTTGTTTATTGTTTTTGTAAATTTTAAATCAGTCACATACAAAATATTTTGAGTTACTAACATGGCTCAGTCATTTCTAAAGTCTTAGCTTTGATCTTTTCCGAGTTTTGACTTCCCCCAGCTGTTTCGCCAGAGTTTCGCCGTATCGCCAGATTTTCTCCTGGTTTCGTCTTTCGCCGGTTTAGTTTCGTTCACCAAAAATAGTTTCGCCTAGTTACGATGGTATCTGAACATAATTATATTATGGTAAAGTCTCTGTGCCGATTTTTTCAAAATTCTAATATGAAATGTCGAAATACTGCACTCACTACGTATAACGACAATTTAAATTTTTTTTTTTTATGAATAATGTTATAATAAGCAGAGTATGATATAAATTTGTTGTTAAGTTATGGTTAGGGTTTGGGTCAGAGCATAAGTTTATACAGTACAAAAAAAAAACTTTTAACATTTACGTGTTTGTCCGAAAAGTTTCACAAACGAACAAAATACTATAATGAGCATACTTAATACGTGATCTTCATAATACGTTCTCAATTTGTTCACTGACTATAGTTTTTTTTATATATGAATTATTTTGAAGTGAGACATGAAGAGCTAGTCAAGAATTATGGGGTCTTTGCCTTTAAAACGACCTTATGAGGTATAATAATTATCATGTTCTGTAGGGTCATTTCAAGACAAAACCCCGTATAATATATGCTACAAGAAAGCTTAGTGATGGGATCTTGGTGTCTGACGTTTTAACTACTTTTAATATTATATTCGTATTTTCATATGTTAGGAGAATTAATTAGCAAAATGATGAGTTAAAGTATTATTAAAAATTTAAAAGGTCCTATGTTGTTCCACAAAGACGAATTCACATTCTTTACATGGTATTTGAAAAAAAATGAGAGTTTTAAAAGTCATAAAAATTATTACGTCTTCGAAATTCTGATGAATCCAATAATTACAATGTTAATCAAGATAAAATTAAAGATAAATAATATGTAGAGGTATAGTTCTCCAAAGATGGGAATACATGTGTACTCGATATTTGGTACTGCATGATGACTAAATTTCCATGACGACATACACGGTTATTAATTTTTATTTTATATTACTTTACCAGGAAATAGTGAGTGAATCAACTAACTAATTCACAAAAATTACAGAATTATCCAGGAAACTGGGTTCATCAAATAATTGGATCGTTATTTATTTATTATTACTATATTTTTATTATGATAAGTATTATTATTATTTAATTTTTTTTTTTTTTTTTAGGCTATTAAAGTATAATAAGTCTAAACCTATTCATGTTTACTATTTTTAAGGTTATTAAAGCATAAAAAGTCAAAACCTATTCATGTTTACTATTTTTACATATGAAAGCCACCAATATTTTGAAATAAATAGAATACAAAGAAGCATAAATTTATGTATTCGGCGTTATATGCAGCCGAATAAATCAAAGAAAATTAAATATCATGGTTAAAGTTTTTTTTTTTATAATGATTCGGATAATTTTATGCAATTGACACATTGCATATAATTGTTTAATTACTATTTTGGATATGATCATAATTTAAAGCCACAAATGTAGAAATTTCATATGTTTTAATTAGTTAAAATAAAAAATGTAATAATTGAAAATAATGCTTCTGGCGTCTAGATCGCGAATGTATTCATTGTAAGTAGTACAATCAAATCAGGCGATAAACTTTTTTGAATAAGATTAACAATCAAAATTTATTAGGTAAGCATATCGAACGCTCTAGGCAAAATATCTAAATTAAGGCTAATAACACAGATAAAAAAAAAAAGGAAAACATAGCCGAGAGTATAATAACGTCGACATAAGTTTGACGCGATGAAAAATATATATAAATACTGAATTCTAACGTACGTTAGAAAAATGTTTTAGCAAAAAAAAAAGGGGATACAATCGACTTATAAAAAAATACGTTAGAAAATTTCATTTATTTCCTATGTTTTCATTTCAGAATACCTTTTTTTATTTTTTTAATAAACACTCAGCAAATAAATTATTAAAAAATGATTACACTTCCAATATAAAGACTTTCAGTTAAATATATACTTGGTACCATAGAAGTAACCTTCCTATTGTTCTCTAAATACACGTTGTTAAATTCATTTTAGAGAGGTCTTTATATTATGGAAAATAATATAATTTTGTAAAAGTAACAGAAGATAATTAAGGTAATTAAAATGCACTCGTTTATATAAGAATGAAGTTTATCACATATACGTATTAATTTGTAAAAAAATTTTTTTTAAATTCTAACTGTTAAAATGATAATAAAGAAAGAGAATGTTTAACTGAAGAATATTATCATTTATTTTGATACTGCCATGTTAGAATAACCGACATAATATTTTTTTTTGCAATTTTGGTAAGTTGAGAAATTTACAAAATAATTATTTTAAAAATTTCACGTGAACTAATAGTGTGCAAAAATTTGTTAGTGTTAGCATTAATGAAAAATGGATTTTAATTTTGACATTTAAAAAGTCAAGTTTAAACCGGTAAGTATAACAAAGTATTTCTAGTTTTAGATAATATTTTCAAATTCAATTTACTAACGAAAATGAATGTGCTTTAAAGTCACCAGGAATTTAACCACCTGTTCGTGAGAATTAAATCAAATTTGATTGCGAAAATATATTAGATTATGTGATATAATTATTATTCCTATATACTTGCTATTTAGCCTAATGATAAGGTGACTTAGAAAAAAGAATTTCATTAATACGTAGTATCACGTTCTTTATTTAGACATGATATGCGAGCGAGGTAACTCCTAACTGAAACTGCTGCACCATATCCAAAAAAAGGATTGAAGAGCATATGTGATTTTAAATAATATATAAATGTAATTTATTGCAACAAAACAAAAGTACAACGACATGCGTACGTACATACGAACGTACGTACGAATGTATGTTCGTACATACGTACATACTTGCGTTGCTTATTATATAATAATAATGTCATCAAATCGTGCAGAATATAGTTTTTTACGTTATCATTCTTCGTTTAAGATCCTTCACAAGTCAACATTTCGTTACATCCGACAATTTTTAAAAGTTAGCAATTTACATGCTTAAAATATTATAGAATCAAAAGTTTTGGTTTTATTTGTTTATTTATTCGTTTGAAATGTAATTCTTATCTAATCTAAATAAACAAATGACATAAGCAAAAAAAAAAACAGAACTAATCTTGTTTTGCCTATTTACGTTATGGTTTACATGGATTACATAAAGGATCGTCATGCCAAATTTGTTAAAACCCGATACATGTGAACCGAAAACCTGTATTTTTACTATTATAAATAAACTTATTTTTAAATGAATTTTATTGGTGAATTTATGAATCAAAAAGTCAGCGATACTGGCTTATATGTGGCTAAGAGTGATTATATTTGCGCCTTTTTATATCCAATATGAATGCAATTGTAGATAATTTATAGAATGTATGATAAAAATATTGTATAACATAACCTCGTTATCGTCATGAAATTCGAGTTTTGAAGTATTTATTAAGAATTAAAAATATGACGCGAAAAAAATACTTATTTACTTTATTCGTAAATGCGTGTCGGCATCTACTGTATAATCATAAGCACATATTGAAAAATTGCTTTGTTTTACGCATTCTTGTCAATGATTGCATAAAATAAAAATGTTTAAGATATAATATATTATATACCATTGTTTGTGACATCATGAAAATTGTCTTAGAACGTAAAGTCTTAAAGAATTAATAGTCACATCATCTACTTTTGGTATTGCATATATAATAATCCAGTCCTGTTCTTTTCCGCTGAAATTTTTTTAAGTCATATTAGTCGCGTTGCAAATTATTAAATTATTATATGCTTTCCTTTATTTTTTTTTCTTTTCTTTTTTTTTTCAGAGTATTTTTTTTTTCATTATTTCAAACTATAAACAATGTTAATAGCAATAAGACCAAGACGTATAGACGAGGCTTGCCTTCCGTGTCGTCATCTAAAAAAAAAATGTAATGGTCAGAAACCTTGTGAAAGGTGTAAAAGGAGGAAAAAATGTTCCACTTGCAACTACAAGTCTGAATTTATTCAATTTGGGACTCCTAAAATTAGTTTTCAACCATACCAAATAACTAAAACACAAGAGGGTAATTTAACTTAAAAGCAGGTATACTTTATGTTTTATTTAACATATTTTACGCTAAAATAACGATTTTTTTTTTCAGTTTCGCTCGATGGTGAGATTTTATTTTATTTTATTTTAATTTTTTTGGTTTAAAAATTAATTGTGTTATTCAAACTTTTGTTACTTTTACTTCTTTAAATTTTCTTTTATTAAATATAGACAAGGTCTCTCTTAAACCTATCTTGCCCAACTATTTAAAACCATTACAGGATTCTAATAAACCATTACGATGCTCTTCTATGGCTAGCTTGCCCAACTATTATACTAAATCATTTTCTCAAGGTAAAAATTAAAAAGTTAATGTAAAATGTTCTTTGTGATAATCAAAATGAATGCCTTAGAATTCTATTATAATTTTTAATATGATATTTAGTTCAAGTGCCCAACATGATTGCATCTGAGCCTCAGTTACCTGTAACTGCATCTTATAATGTAAACACTCATTATCACAATAAAGAATTTTCATTGTCATTAAATATAAATTGCCATTTAAATTCATTACAAGGTGAATAATAAATTGCAAATTCACGAAATTCACATTAATATATATGCATTTTTTAAATTTTTTTTTATAATTATGAATTTAGGTCCAGCATTAAACAGGTAACAGTATGATCAAGACTATCAGATTATGACCTTTGAGTCTCAATGCAAAATTTTCAAGTTATTATTCCACATAATACTCACAATAAATCTTAATAGAGAATTACAATTGTCATCAAATCTAAATTGCCATTTAAATTCATCAAAAGGTATAACTATTAATGATCTTTTTGTTATTTTTATATAAAATCTGAGTATAATAATTACGTGGGGATTTTTTTTTTTTTTTTTGCAAAGTATCAAGTTTGCATCAATGCCATCAAGACTACCAATTACAAAATTTTTCTAAGGATCGATTAATGTTATCGGATGTAAATTATCATTTAAATTCATCAAAAGGTAAAAATTCTTTATTATAATAAGATGCCATTCTAAAATATTTCTAATTTTTTTCAATACATTTCTATATTTCTATATTTCTATATTTCTTTATTTCTGTATTTCTACATTTCAGATTGTTTTAATCAATTATCCAACCCACATATTGAAATTGGCATGTACGAAATACCACCGGAATTTCCACCAAATATGGGTCAAATTGGTCAATTGAACGCGTGTTTTGATACCAATTATCAACCTCCACTCCCTTCGATTTTTGGATCGAAAATAGTACATTAATTATTAATTGATCAATGTAAAATAAAATTGAAGTATGCAATAAAAAAAATTTTTTTAAATAAGTTAAGAACAGTAGTTTTATAGGTTCAATTATCCATTCCTTTAAGTTAAAAAGTCGTGATTTAAAAAAAAAAATATATGTAAACAAAAAATTGGTGAATAATTTAGGCATTGTTACCTACAAAAATTTATTGGCTTTATTATCAATGTGCGTAATGTGCACATTAAATTAACCAACAACGCAACGATAATCTTGAAATTATTTAAATTAATAGGATTTACTGATTGTGTAAATTATAACCAATAATATAATCGTATTACAATTTATATATATATATTTTTTATAAATAATTGATTGATTCCCATATTTTTTATTTTAAAAAATTTTTATAGAATATAACATATTTATAAAGTTTACCTTGGATTAGTCAGTTAATTTTGTCATGAAAAAATTATTGACACAGCATTCCAACATTATGGTTATGATTACCATTGGGTATGCCAAAATTAGATCACGAGTCTCTACATAAATAGTATTCAAGAAGTTTATGGAAAAATTGATTATCAAAATCTATATGACATAAATGCTAGCGTGTAATTGTTTACTGTCACAAACTATTCGTAAAAACTGTCCGTGCGTGAAATTCGGTAAAAAAGAAGAAAATTAATAATGTAATAATTATAATAATAATAACAACCACAGTAATAATATTTATAATAGTAATAATAATAATAATAATAATAATAATGGAAGCATAATCACTGGAATGCAGCATAAAAATAAAAAATAACTCTTCATTTAATGTGACAAAAGCACCAGGTACGGCAAACAATTTGGTTCATTTAATTGCAGCCGTCTATGAAGTGAAAAAACTCCTGTAATAGTAGTTAATAATAACATATAGTTTCTTTGCAAAAATAAATATAATATAAAACAAGTTTTTTATATACTGACAATTTCAAAAATTTTCTATATTTGGAATTGTAAATTAATTTCTGGCCAAAATTATGTAATGCAAGTCGATCTACGACATTTTTGGTTCTACTGTAGTCCCAATCGTGAGAGATCGTGATAGGTAAGCATGTAATGAGATGTAATGTTACAATATTCATAGTTTCTCAGCAATTAAATATATTTTCACAACATTCTGACTAATAGTCTACTTTTGTATTTAATATTAATTCATTATTTTTTTCCATTCGAAACTTCTAAATTTCTTGAAACTTTATCCAAAATATTTATCCTAATACTTTCAAATCACTACATCAAAGTTCACAGAAATATAATTTATGCAAGATCAAACCTGTTTAAAAAAATAAATAAAACCTTATATCGTAAACGATAATAGCATTTCTTTTATGTATTAATGCTGCAAATATTAATATTTATTTAAATAAATAATTTTGTTTAGTTGATTTTTTTTTCGGATTCTGCACTCCTAGAAAGTCATTCATCTAATTGGCTGATGTAAATAAATTATCCGGGTAATTTATTTATGCACTTTAAAGTATTTACGTACATAATTTTTTGAAAAGCAACGTTTCACTAATAAAAAAAATCACGGCAAAGGCCGTTTGTAACTTTAATGAAAGAACTCAGATCTTCTTTCTGAATATCTTATTTAAAAGCGCTCTGTTATTTTGAGTACCGTCATGGGAAAACCTGTAATTCTTATTAGGTAAAGAATTGCAGGTTTTTTCTTGGTGGCACTCATTTAATAATTATCACTGATTTATTTGGATTCGCCTTACTTTTCACCAACAATCATTTTCCAGTTACAGCTAATTTAGCCGACATCAACCAAATGACAATTAACTAAAAACTTTATACCTGCAACTAATTAAATATTAACCTATACCTATGTGATGTCGGTGAAATTACTACGTACTGGTGATGTTTGTATCACGGGATTTCCCAATATAGAAATTTGTATTGGATAGATTTGCCTAAATTATTTTTGAAAAAATCAGGATTTCTATAATTAGGAAATTGTATTGAATGGATTTACCTAAATTATTTTTGAAAAATTATTTCAGCAAACATTTCGGCATTGCAACATTTTTTTATAAAAAACCCCTAAAAATAACTATAAATTTGGAAATTTTGAAAAAAACTGGATAAATGCTGTAATAAAGTTTTATTAATTGGGCAATTTTTGGTACACATATATGCAGATTTATACATTAATATTGATTGCAAAAAAACCCAATTAAAAAAGATTAAGAGGTAAAGTCGCAAGTGAAGGGTATAAAACTCTGTAAAAATCCTGCGGAGAATTATTATCACTTTCATAGGATGATAGTATTTCTGATAATAAGTAAAAATCATATAGTTACTAAAGAAAATTGTTAACTGTTAATACTTTGTAACCTACTAATCATATTTCAATATCTCTATTTCCATTAAAACCTGAATAACTTGCTATGCGACTCTAATTAGAAACACAAGAAAACTTTAATTAGGAAAATAAACCTTTTCATTGTAACCCAGTACTATAGAAATACTATAATAACCACCGACAATTTTGCTACGAAATTTATTATTTATTTATACCCTTTAACTACAATTTACCCTTAAACATTATTTGTGGGTTTTAGTCTTGAAGAACTTTTACAAATTATTGACATGTCATCTTAATCAATTTAATAGTTGCATTTTGCATATTAATGTAATTTTATGAAGTTAAGTCGTTGGATAATTAGGTATGACACGGATTAAATAACAGATTGATATATACTATGAAAATATTGTCTTTAATGAACTTCTAATGAAAGTGGGAATATCGGAAAAGCTAGATAAAATTACTATTTAAATAAAAAGTAGAAATTAGCTATTTAATACAGTAATATAAAGAATTTATTCAAATATTAGGGTTTTGACTGATTTTATTGGTCGGTGATCACCTTTCGATTGCCGTTAAATTAGTCAATCACATGAGTATATTCCTATAAGAAAACTTTCGTCCAGATTGGCTGATATAAGTTAATTGCCTGATTTTACGTTAAATGTTTATGACTTCATTTCTTCTTCATTTGCTGTCATTTTGTAATAGATTTTATACTCTATTTAAATCAGGTATAAAATAGAATTCTATTCTAATGAATAAAAAAAACATAAAAATATGAAATATAGAGTTTTATTGTCTGGAGCGAAGCGACCTTTTTGATGACCAAAATTACGTTTTTGATGCGATAATAATAATTAATTTATCAAAAAATGTAGTTTTAGTGTTTTTCGGATGTAACCCACGTGCCTATAATTGCACATTCTTATCCGACAAACTCTTATGATCATGAATGTATTTCTTTCCTATTTTTTTCATGTGTTATGAAATAATCAAGTTTACTTGAATTAAAACTCAGCCTACCTATCATGATCATGAATTGTTCAAATTTTTGAATAACGGTAAATTTGTTCAACCGGGCAAATGAACACGTGCTGCTTCGCGGCACGTGTCAGCCAATCATTTGCCCGGTTGAGCCAATTTACCGTTATTCAAAAATTTGAACAATTCATGATCATGATTGGTAGGCTGAGTTTTAATTCAAGTAAACGTGATTATTTGTAACACATGAAAAAAATAACGGAAAGAAATACATTCATGACAATAAGAGTTTGTCGGATAATACAGATTTACGTGCGCATTGATAACTATCTGTTACGATATCAGATATGGAACTTATATACGTACGTACGTAGTATTCATAAGGCCAGGTATGTGCGTATGTGCTGATAATTCTCATTGTCGTGCAAGTTCATATGATCATGAAAAAATTTATTATTGTTATTTTTTGTATGTTATTACGTAAGCACAACAATCCCAAATTAAAACTCAGTTAGCCAATCACAGCTTTTAAATCATGATCATAATTGCACGATAACATCGATATTGGATCATGCGATGATAAATATCACAAATGATTGGCAGAAACGTGCCGCTACGCGGCACATGTCAGCAAATCATTTGCTCCGACAAAACAAATTTCATGATATTAATCGTTGCATGACCAATATCTTATACTTATTATTTTCTAATGTACTTAACTGCTATAAACTATTCATCCCAAATAATCATAATTTGGATTTCGTGGCTTGGCATTTGGAATGATATTACTATATTTGGAGGGATTTTAAGGGTTTATAGTTGGGGTTCACGTATACTCACTGTCATACAACATGTCCCTGGTGAGCTATTTTGAGCTATTCAAGCTTATTTGTATCTAGAATGTTATTTTTAACTGATCAACTTACTTTCATTAAATAAATAAGTCTGGGACATTGGCTTATTACATCAAAGAAAAATTGAAATAACGAAGGTGTTCAGTCATTCTGTTAGCAAAATTTTTTGCTTTGTCTGTCTTTTTCACTGAGAAAGTTATTGTTCTAGCATTTAATGTTTTTAATATGGATTTTCATTATCAAAATACTAATATATTGATTATTTTTTTTATTACTATTGTGCAAAAAAATAAGCAACTTGTATTTGCAAAATTTTCATTAAATTTAATAAGAGTGCTCTCAAGCATTAAACTAATGGGTCGGTACTCAATCTTTAACTGGTAGAAATAGTTTAGTCTGTCAAGTGAGGTCATCATTACAATTATAAAAAAAGGGGTTTGGGTCAAAATCCCGACAAACAAAATCCCGACAGGTCATAACCCCGACAAAAAAATCCCGACAATTAAAAATCCCGACAATCAAAAAAAGCTTTCCTTGAGCAACTTTACTATAAATCAACTAAACCAAACCCTAGCCCAGGCGCTCACCCTAACCCTATCCTAGGCACTTACCTACACTAACCTAACTTAAATAAATTTAATGATTTTTTAGTTGTCGGGATTTTCGGGGTTTTTATTATCGGGATTTTTTTGTTAGGATTATGACCTGTCAGGATTCTGTTTATCAGGATTTTGACCCGCTCCCATTGAGTACCACTCAATTGTTAGCAAATCATAGTAAGTGTGATGCTTGAGCAAATCTCAACAACATCACTATTCGTATTAACGCTTTACAGAAAACAGCTAATAATACTTGTTCATTATTTTGATCTCTAGAAAATCACATTTAGTGTGATACTGTAGTATTCGACACATTCGACCAAAACTTAACATTCAAGTACTTGGTCAAGTTAGACATCAAGCGACCGTAAATCAAATCAGTTATATATGTCGTGCCTCAGATTAAACCGATTGAACCTGATGCACGTCAGATGACTATTAATTGACCAGCATTAAATGATCGGCAACAACTGGCCTAAACTAACTCCTAACTTTACCGTAATTTTACCCTAACCCTAATCTAATTTATGCCAGGTGTCAATCTGATGCAAGGATCGATCTGAGGCACAACATATATATACAATTAACTGATTTAATCTACGATCATTTGATGTCTTACCTAACCAAGTATTTCAGTCTCAAGCTTTTGTTTGATTATGCTGAGCAGTGTTTAAAATTTGATGTTCTCATGTTCTCAAGATAATGCTAAAGTTTTTTTAAGAACATTAATATTTAATATAAAACTCTCTTATTTGAGAACATTTTATGTAAGGTTGATATGTCTAGTCCTAAGGTCTGCTTAAATGGAGTTGAAATTTGATTGTTTACATGTAAGATAATATGACATCCTGTCATGTGAATAAATATGTTATCCTGTATTAGCAGGCAAATTTTCCTGCTTAAATTTTTAAAAAATTAAAAATTTTTAATAAAATTTTAATTGATAATCCATTTCTAAATGAGTGAGCCATACATAGTAAATTGCACGTGCAGATCTATATGATTTACTATATAAAATTGTTAAGCCACAAATACCACTTCATGACAAAGTGAAGTCAAGTAAATATATCTTCAATTTCTAAGTAAACTTGTAGAGCATCAATTTCTGATTCTGATGTAGTAACATCATTAAGAGTATATGCAGAGATTGCTATAAAATGATTTGCTGACTAATGTAAACAAACTATTGTTTATGTGAAATGGCATTTTTGACTATAGTAAATCTTATAGTTATATGCGTCACAATTTACTATATATGGTTATATATGGTTCTCTCATTCGGAAACAGCTTATTAATTAAATATTAATTTTAACTATATACTTTTTATTTAAAAAATATAATTGATAATCCATTTCTAAATGAGTGAGCCATACATAGTAAATTGCGACACGCAGATCTATATGATTTACTATATAAAATTGTTAAGCCACAAATACCACTTCACGACAAAGTGAAGTCATTTTCTACTAAGTAAATATATCTTCAATTTCTAAGTAAACTTGTAGAGCATCAATTTCTGATTCTGATATAGTAATATCATTAAGAGTATATGCAGAGATTGCTATAAAATGATCTGCTGACTAATGTAAACAAACTATTGTTTATGTAAAATGGTATTTTTAACTATAGTAAATCTTATAGTCATATGCGTCACAATTTACTATATATGGTTATATATGGTTCTCTCATTCGGAAACAAATT
The DNA here is from genome assembly GCA_003550325.1 of Gigaspora rosea. Classification (NCBI taxonomy): domain Eukaryota; kingdom Fungi; phylum Glomeromycota; class Glomeromycetes; order Diversisporales; family Gigasporaceae; genus Gigaspora; species Gigaspora rosea. The sequence continues at coordinate 135,561 of QKWP01000392.1, read as the reverse complement.
ATTAATTTAATATTAATTTTAACTATATAATTTTTATTTAAAAAATATAATATGTAATCTACTTATTAACTTTATTAAGTAAAAGATTATTGCTAATTTTAACAGGCTGTGAAATTCACAGCCCTACATCTGTCAATCAAAATTACAGAATTAGCATGATTTGCAAATTTACTTTGTGTAACAAAAACAAAGTTTTTTTATGAAAAAATTAAAAAATCAGTATCCAAGTTTCTTTAAATAATGAGCAAGTTGTGCTTTTAATACCAGAAAACCCAACCCAGTTAAGTCTAAAACAAGCATTCAAAGAGAAAGTGAAATTCCATTTTTATTTGTAGTTAAAATAAGGTCTTGGATAGCTTTTATATACTCTATTTTAAGAGTTGTAGAAGACCAATGACCTTGTTCTGATGCTATAACTGCCCTAGTTATTGAATTCTGCAAGTACACAGGCAATAGTTGCTTTACCAACTTCTGTCACCAAAAAAACTTCTTTGTGCAGATTAATAATCACAAGAGAATAAATATAGTTATAAATAGATAAACCTATTTTCTTCTTATTAGCAGTTAGAGCAATAGGACTACATTTACATTGGTTTATAATTAATTTAGTATTAGATGTACTTTAATAATCACAATAATTAATATTATAACTTGTAGTAGCAATATAAAAATTGGCTATAGATTTTAGTGATATAATTTAAAGCTAAACTTTAATTACTTTTTAAATTTAGTAAATGAGATAAAAAAGGTTGTTTACCTCTTGTTTACTATCAAGAAATTATTGACTATATATGTATATATTTATATATTTTTTGTGCCAAAATGTAAAGCATAAAATAGAAAATCATGTAAAATTAAAAGTAATTTTATAAAAATAATTTAAAAAAATTTTAAATATATATACTATAACTGTGGCCTAAATAAAATTTTTTTTGACTCCAATAGTAAAAATAATAAAATTATTAATAATGTCCAATTAGGTTAGTTATAATAACTTTCAAAGTTTGACTAATAATTTATAAAATTTGTAAATCATATGATAAGTGTCTATCAAATTTGAGAAGATATTATGATTAATTTACTAGGCCTAGTATTAAGGGTAGAGGGTATGTAGATCATTTCTATTAATAAACTAGTTACTAAAATTTTATATTTAATAATAAAGAAAATTTTTATTAAGTAACTATTAAATTTTTAAATAAAATTGTAGATGAGGTTTTTCTAATTCTAACAGTGGTTGAATCATTAAAATTGGCCCAGTAGAACCTAAAATATCTTTGTGACCCTATTTTACTTATTGTTTGCACATGATTTGATTGGCCAATTTGTGATCACCCCCACAGAATAGACCCTGACCCGCAAAAGTTAATACTATACAAACTTTATCAAATTTTATTCAAAACTAATAAACTTTTTATGATATGTGTATTTTTTTATTATGAACAATTTTTACTTAGTCATAAATACAATTTATATAGTAAAAAATTAACTTTTATATGTAGCAACTTTTAAATTCGCAGTAAAATTATTTTTGGTCACTCATTTATTAATAGAAATGATCTACATACCCTCTACCCTTAATAATCTTAAGATTTTTTAGAAGCATAAATACTATACAAACAAATTTAATTAGAAATTAAAAAGTTTATATAGTACCAAACCCACTTTTAAATTACTTTTTATTATAATATTCTTTAATTTTTAACTTTCTAATAGTTTAACTTAAAAGTTTATAAGAAAATTTTAGATCAAATTATTATATATAATTTTTTTTTACTTAAATAAATTTGAAGCTCTTAAAAATATTAAATTTTAACAAGAAAAAGATTTAATCTATATTGAAATATTATCAATATTTTTGAAATAATCGCAATTACAATATTAGCCAACTAAATAATGAATTTGATTATCACATTTTCTCAATATAAGATATAGCTATATGTAATAATAATTAAGAGATTTTATTAATTATTTTTTTTCTCTAATGCTAAACTAAGTTCTTGCATAGTTGCATAGTATAATAGAATTTTTTGAGTGTTTTTATTTAGTAGAAATTAGAAGTAATAAGTTTTTAACTACTAAAAAAATTATTTTTACTAGCTTATTCTTACTACATATATAAGAGCTAAAGGTACAAAAATTATTATTAGTTAATAAAACATTGGGTTATATTTAAAAAACTAAGTATTATTTTCAAATAATATACAACTCTTTCTGACAATCACTTGTACCAACAAAAATCCAAAACTGCCAGTATAAAATTTTTTGATATAACTAGCAAGATTAAATAGGGTGCACTGGAAACCATAAGATAGCACCTGTCATTTAGAGGTAGAGTTCATAGACTACCTGCTAACTGGTTCAGAGTTTATCACTTACTGCGGAGGACAGCACTTGTCATTTCGAGATAAAGATTATAGACTATCTGCTAACAAGCTTAGAGTTTATTACTTACCGAAGAAGAAAGTACCAGCCCAGCTCCAAAGAGAAGTTCCAGGTTTATGTCAAAAAGTTTTACAAGAAAGATCCTACTCTTTTTAAAAAAAACTACAAGTGAAAATTTTGGTATCAATGGCTCTTTCGAAATTTTTAAAAAGTAGGTTTTTTGGTATACCTCTTCCAAAAGATTGGCAGTGTTATTCTAGCCAAATTGGGAAAGCACCTACCATATTGGATTTAAGATTACAAGTTTACAAAGTAAACAATGAATGATACATGAGGTTTTTGAAGAAACTACTATAGAAATTTTCAGAGAATATTCTCGAATATTCTATTGTTCTCTTTTCTTTTTTGTGTTCTGGGTTTTTTCTTTTTCTTTTCTTTTCTTTTTTATCTAACATGTGTATATCATACTATTGACTTTTTTTCACTTTTTTCATCTTGTCCATTTAATTTTGGTTTTTTGCATAGGTATTGTAGCTTTCCCTCTTTTTTATGTACACTTTTTTTTTGTTACTTCCCCTTATACTCTTTCGTATATTATTTTGTTGTTTTTCTTTTGTTTTATTTACACAGTTATTGTTAGTTAACAACTCTGACAGATCTAGGTGGAAGAAGTTTAAAAGAAAAGTAGGTAGTTATAACTAGCTGTAGATTCAAGCCATTGATCTTGTAGTTGGAGGTATACAAATACCCTAGTTCTAATAAGGTGAAATCTACTCTGGCAGGTCGTGAATAAGTGCCTATAGTAACTGGACAAATTGTATTTTAATTGTAAGGATTGAAAAGCTGGTAGTAAATTGATATTTGTATATGTAATTCACTCCTATATAATAAAATATGATATAACCACCAGGTTAATTAACAAAAAAAAAAACCAAGTATTATTTTATTTTAAATAAAATATATATTATTTTTGTATAGTATAAAACAGCAAGAAGTATCCAATTTTTTTGGGGGAGCCAAATTTGGGTTATATAATACAACTTCTGATTAGCTAATTTTATTAAGTACTAAATTTGGTTATGTAATACAACTTCTGATTGGCTAATTTTTATTAAGTCACCAAAATTGATTTTTTAATAATGAGTATTAACCAATAAATTGCTTGCATGTGATAGCATCAATATGATTGGGTAATTTCTTTGCATCAAATTTCTGTTTTACTATTAAAATTACCAAACTTTGATCTTTTGTAACTCTTGTAAAAAGCAAGATATTAAAAATTTGTCTTACAGATTTGTAGTTTAGGTTATAAATAATAAATTTGTAATAGATTTTTAAAATAATTATTTTTTATGAGTTATAAGACTTTAAACAATTGCAAAAAAATTGGATATTTCTTGCTATCCCATACTGTATCACTATTAATAAAATGACCAATAAATCAATAGAGCAGTTATAAATAATAGATATTAATAATTGATTAATATTGATAAATTATTATACATCTGCAAACAATAATTACCAAATAATTCAAGTTGCATATAATAATTAATTATAACTAATTATTTAAAATTTGTTTAGCAAATTTTTAAATTTATATTTTTTATCAAGTTTACTAAAATGCACTACTGGTAGCAATACTACAATAATTTTTACCAATCACATTTTTTAAATGCAATGTAATGTAAAGATCTTGTATAATATAAATTTTTTGACATTTTTCTATTTTTTTAAAAAAATACTTTCTAACTCAAAATTTTATCTATGAAACAACTATTTTTTAAAAAAAATATTTCTTGTGAAATTTCACTATATACTGTGTCTTACTCTGATCCCTAACTATTACTCCAACTTAATATTTATTAAATTTAATTTTTATTATTTTTTTGATTATTTTTTTATATAGTAGTGATTAGAGGTTGTACCCGAAATAAATTTCAAATTCAGGATAACCCGCCCATTTACCAGACTATTACCGGGTCACAAACCAGATTGCTTTAAAAAATCCGGGTTACCCGGTTGACCCTGTTGACCCGGTTTGTTTGATTGGCTAATGCAAAATTGAGGTAGCTCTTAAGGGTATGTAATTTTTTTAGAGGTTGCACCCATTAAAAAATTTAAGCTCCGGGTTACTCACCATTTACAACATTATAAACTGGGACATCTTAATAATCTGGGTAAACTGTTTTTTTGATTGATTGATGCAAAATCATAAATTCTCTTATATGCATTTTTTTAAAAAACTACATATAATGATAATGGTAACTGATAAATTTATTAATTTTTATGTCAGGTGCCCCGAGAATCATGATAATAGATGTAACATAATCAGTTTATTCTCAAACAGCTAGAGGCCATCGGAAAATAAACTGGGTTTAAATAATAAAATTTAAAATGACCTCACTCCCAATGGACATACGTACTGTACATATGTTTGTACGTCACATTATCATGCTTATGGATAATTAATTCGGGTCACCCGGTTAACGATAGCTATGACCCGGTTGACAGGTGTTAACCGGGTTACCCGAGTAACACTTATACGGGTACAAGCTCTAGTAGTGATCTTTATATCAAGTTGGTATATTTTATTATACTTTTTTTAAAAATTTGAAGAAAAGAAATATTCTTTTAGAAATATTATAAAAATTCAAAATTAAGCATCTTTGCAAAAAAATAAAATAAAATAAAATAAATTATACCTAAATGAAATATTTTTTGGTATTAAAAAAGCTTATTTATAGCATAAGTTATAATCAATTAGTAAAATTTAAAGAATTATCTCTTAAACCATAGCATGCATATTTGTATGCTAAAATTTTTAAAGACTTTATTAAGCATTACCCCCCTACTTTCTAAGCTAAAATAAAAGCATGTCACATGTTAAATGCTATTTACTTCCTATTTCATAAAATTTCTTCTATAATTTTAAAAAAATTACTTATCTAATATGGATGTAATAGGATTGTAATAGGACTTTGATGTCCAAATTTAATACTAAAAAAGGAACCTGCACATGACCCTTATCAAAATTCTTTCTAATTGTCATACACAGGTTGCTTTCATAATACAATATTAAAGTTGATCATAGATACTCTATGACCAATTTATATAATTGGTTTTTGAGACAATGCCATAGAGATATAGTAGCCCAAAGTTTGGTTCGCAAAGCATACTTCACGGCCATTAGCTAAAGATTACTTGATGTTTAGACTATACAAAGTGATCTTCACTGTGACTGCAGAGTGTGCCATGTAACTTGAGTTTATGAAAGTCACCATAACCAATTAGAATAGAGGTTTTATTAAAAATTTTTTTTCGAGCTTAATTTTCAAATTTGTATACTAAAATATATGGTTTAAGGAATAGAAATCTGTATAATTTATTAATAAAATTAATAAAAAAAATTATATTGCTTGAAATTTTACTAATTGTTCAGCTAATTGTTCATACCTTCTTTTACTAAGTAAATTTGGCAGTATCAAAAAATTACATTAAATTGGTATATTTTGGTTTATAGATTTTAAAATTTGAAGCAAAAAAATTTGTATAAATTTTGATAAAAATTTTCAAAATTAAGCATTTTTATCAAATTTTAAGAAAGTAAAATAATCTATACTAATTTGATATATTTTTTTGTGCAGAACAAGTTTACTTAGTACAAAAAATTGTAATAACTAATAAGTTATAAAATTTCAAGTAATATAATATTTATGATAAGTTAGTTAAATTTCAAGTCATATAATATTTTTAATATACATCAGCAAATTTATAATAGCATAATCTTATGTAAGGTCTTATGAACTGTAATATAAGCAAATATTTGTATATATTTCGAAATATTTTGAAATATCAAATTTTTGAAATATTATGAAATATATTACGAAATATTTCAAACCCTTTTAAAATATTTAGGACTAGAAAACCAAGCTGGATCAGTAGATCTGTAAACTGGATCGCGCATTAGACTGATTTTTTGAAATAGTTCGAAATAGTTCAACAATGTTCAAATTCTGTACTATACGATCTTTTGTTTATAATTAGATCTTCTATTTTGTTTTTTTTTTACTTTTTAATTGTAACAATATATAACAATTAACAGATCTTTAACGATTACATACCAGTCACGAAAATTTCAACCCAAATCATTGAATAAAAAAAAAAAAAATTCAAAATCTCTTAAGCCCATTTGATTCATAAGCTACCAAGGATCATAAAAATATATACCACAAGTTGTGCCAAAAAAACTTAAAAAAAAAAAGCTGTTTTAAACGATTTTTATCTCTCTTTCCCTTTTACCTCTCTTTCTCTTTTACCCCTTTTTCCCTTTTATCTTTCTCTTCCTTTTATCCTCTTTTTCTTTTACCCCTCTCTTCCTTTCTCTTTCTCTTTTTTTTTTTAATATTTCGAATATATTCGAAATATTTTAGAATGATCTGTAACCTGAATTATATCAAGGACGCATTTGACTAATATTTTTAAAATGTTTCAATAGTTTTCAATATTTGTACTACAAGATCAGATTAGATCTTTGTTTATTTTTTTTGTTTATAATTTAGATCTTCTATCAATTTTACATTGTTTTCTTGTTTTCCTTTTGTTTTTTTTGGTTTGGTTTCATTTTTTTTAGTTTCGTTTTGCTTTTATTTTTATTTTTTTTTTGATTTTTTAATTTTTTTTATTTTATTTTTACACTTTACCACTAGTACTTTGCAATAAATCCAACGACTTTTCAGCACTTTGCACAAACCAACTCAGCCTTTCGACACTTTGCAAGAATATAACTAATAGCAATTTCAGAATTCAAGAACACAAGTTTTTGCAAGTTTTTGCAAGATTTCGCTTTATTTATTTTTTCGTTTTATGTTTTTTGTTTTTGAATTTTTATTTTTATTTATTTATTTTATTCTGGCATTTTGCGAAAATCTTCGACGATTTCTAATTGCATAATCAAACTTTTACTTCAGAAAAATAGAGATTTGGGGCTTCGTTTAGTTTTTTATTTAGTTTGCTTACATTTTTGTTTTTTGTTTGGTTTCTTTTTTTTTACTTACTTTTTTAATTTTATTTTACTTTATTTATCCTTTACTTCTTTCAGAACTTTGCAAGAAAATGACTTGACTTTTCGGCTCTTTACAAGAACACCAATTCTAACGTTTCTGTCACTTTGCAAGAAATCACGAATATAAATGAATATATTCAAATATAAGCAATATAAGCAAATATAAGCAAATATAATAGTTTATTTTTTTTGATTTTGTTTTTTGTTATGTTTTGGTTTTGTTTTTTGTTTGTTTTTTTTTTACTTATTTTTTTAATTTTATTTTATTTTATTTATTCCTTACTTCTTTCAGAACTTTACAAGAAAATGACCTAGCTTTTCTGACACTTTACAAGAACACTAATTCTAACTTTTCTGACACTTTGCAAGAAGTAGCGAATATAAGCGAATATGGGTAAATATAAGCGAATATAAGCAATTATAAGTGAATATGAGCGAATATTAGGATATAATAGTTTATTTTTTTATAGCTAACTGTGGGTGAGCGAAAATAAGTGTTTAGAGTAGTTTTTTGTATATAGTAATAGAATTAGATGCGACAAAGTGCGAAATAGTTTAAAATATTTGTAATAATGTAAAAATAATACATAATATATAATAGAGTATGTAATATTAATTAAAAATGTATATTTAATAAATTTAAAATATAATGTATAATAATAATAAATAAAAAATTAAAATTTTACAAAGCATGATTATGTAAATATGTATATTGTTTATTTATTTTTTAAAAATTTTTAAAAATTTGCAAAAATTTGCAAAAAAATATTGCGAAACAATGCAGTGTTGGCACTTGGTATATGTCCATATTTTTTAAAAAATTTGGACTATATCCAAACCTATATGTCCATGTCTATAAATTATTATGTCCATATTTGTCCATATTATTTTTAATATGTCCAAATGTCCATATTGTCCAATACTGAAACAATGTGAAAATATCAAAATAATACCTCCTGCGCGAATTAGTTTATTGATCTGCATGAGTATGCGACCCCTGTAGAGGGTAATTTGTATTTTTTTTATTTTGCAATATATTTCGAAAGATTTCAAAATAATAACTATAATATTATTGTAATATAGCATAATTTATTGCATAATCTACTGCATCGATCATAAGATTTTTGTAATATTACAGGCCGTAATATCTTACGTAAGTTTACGTATATATAATTTGCTGATGTACTAGTGCTTAATGCTATACTAATTGTTACTAATCAAATTTTTTAAATGCAGTGTAATATAAAGATCAGGTATAATATAAAATTTTGTTATTTTGCTTTTTTTTTAAAAAATACCTTCTAACTCAAAATTTTATTTATAAAGCTATATTTTTTTAAAAAATAACTCCTTGTGAAATTTTACTATATATTATGCCTCACTCTAACTCCTAGCTATTAACTCTTACTTAATATTTATCAACTTTAATTTTTGTTTATTTTTTTGTTTATTTTTTTTGATATTTGATCTTCATATTACACTACATACTAATGTTACCAGTAATGTAATTTAGTCATATTCTTTAATAATTTTATTAATAAAATTATACAAATTTCTATAATTTTTTAATTTTACTAATTGATCTTTAATTTTTGTTTTAAGTAACTTTTTTAGCACCAAAAATACAACATTTGAGTATATTTTATTTTATTTTTTTGATATTTAAGAAAGATGCCTAATTTTGAATTGTTGATAAAAATTTTCAAAATCAAGCATTCTTTTTTTCAAATGTTGAAGAATGTAAAGTAAAATAAGCTATTTTGATTTATTTTTTAGTTTTAAACAAGTTTACTTAGCACAAGAAGTATGATCAATTAGTAAAATATCAAGTAAAATAGTATTTTTAATAATTTTTTAATAAAATTATAAAAAATACCATTATTATATAAATTTACTAATTGATTCTAACTTTTGCTCTAAGTTAACTTGTCCAGCACCAAAAAATATATTATTTTTGTATTTTTATTTTTTTATAAATTTTTGATAAAAATTTCAAAAATTAAGCATTATTAAAAAAATAAGATATAGTATACCCATTTGATATTTTTTTGGTTCTGAACAAGTTTACTAAGTGCAAAAAGTTATAATCAGTTAGTAAAATTTCAAGTAATTTAACATTTTTAATAATTTTATTAATAAAATTATACAAAATGATTATCTAAATTTTACCAATTGATTCTTACTTCTCACTCTAAGTAAACTTGTCCAGCATCCAAATATATATTTATGTATATTCAGACTCAAACTAGTTTGCAAACTTCTGACCAGACCAGGACCAAACTTATAATTGAGTTTGAGTCTGGTCTGTGTTTGAAATTTAGTAAATTTTAAAGTTTGAGTCTGGGTCTGAACCCGGACTCGGACTTAGGAGCACTAATCACACAGTATAAAAAAATTTAAGTAGAACTTACTATGAAAGACCATTTCGTTAGTTGGCGATCTATGGGTTTCACATAGTAAAATCTTTACAAACATTTTTTAGTAATTTTTAGCTCTTTATATATCTTTAGTTGAAAAGATCAGTATCATTAAAATCTTTGCTTAAAAGACAATGTTTTTTCTATTTGCTCTTATATAAATAATAAACAAATAGATATAGTTCTAAATGTTAGAAATTGTAAGATTATGTTACGTTAAAATTCATACTCGAAGAATTTTCATGTGTTATTCTTACTTGTTATTTCAATAATAATATAATTTATGCTAATATTTATCAGTTATACACTTAATATTATAGAAGTATACCGTTAAATAGTTTAGCAACATTGTTTGGATTAAGCAGTTCGATATTTAATAGAGTTTCATTCTTTAATTAATAGATTAAAGTTTATGCATCTTTAATAGAATTGCAATGATTTAAGATAAATATTAATTATAATTAACAATATAAGGCTTTGTTGATAGTAAAAACAAATTAGTCACTCGAATATTAGATTTGCTTGGCTAATTATCATGTTTAATGTTTGCATTTATAAACCAATCAAATCGAATGTCCGCCATGCTCATTTGTATTTATTTATTTATTTATTTATTTTTATTTTTTTTTATTTTTTATTTTTTTTCAGATAATATCTTCTTTTGCACTTTTATTATCTTTATCATTTAAGTCATACCCCGTCAAAAAAAAACTATTGAATTAACATCTATTTAAAGTTTAACAAGTGAATCAACTTCTGCTCACTATAAAGATATCTTTTTGCGAAATTTACATATTTTGTAAATACTTTATAGTGTTACAAGAATTTTGTAAAGAATTGCAGCTATTTTATAAGTCAAAAGTATGTATAATAATTATGGTGCTATGTTATTGAGGGAGAAGTTATCAAAAATAGCTCGGACAATCAAGAAGCTGTGTTTAATGAGATTCATCTAATATTAATATTATCAATGATCAAGTAAAAAACAATACTTTAAAGGATGATGTTATATTAATGCGAAATGGTAAATTTTGTAAAATTGGTAAGAGATATAATGTCGGAAGCAATATAGTACTGTATTTTAAAAAATATTAATGAAAATTTAAGTTCTTTAAGTTAGCTTATGCTTTATTCTATTTTAAAAATTTTAAATTGTATGAAATTTAGTGATACGGGTCGATGAAAAAATCGCGGGCCGAGGCCGATCCAAAAAAAACTCGGGCCGGTCAACCGGGCCGACCTGCCCATCGACCCGGTCGTTGGGCCGGGGTCGACCCGTATCACTAATGAAATTAAATAAATTAATGTTGATATTATTTTTGCCAAACTTTTTTTTTTTATAAACAAGAGAATCAAAAAACTTTTACAAAATTTTTTAATACAAAGAAGTATATTTGTTCTATTAATACACAGTATCTGCATTAAATGCTAATAATTATTGCGGTTTGTATAATTTTGTGACCCATGATTGATTTTTTTATGATTGAATGATCGTGATTGCGATTGCGACTAATTTATCATAAACCTGAGCTTGACACTCATGATAAATTGACTGGCTTTAGCAATCGTGATCGCAATCACAATCATTTAAACTTAAAAAAATTAATCATAGGGATCACAAAATTATGCAAACCGAAATAATAACTTTAATTTATGCATGTGTTGCTCAGATCTCAGATTTAGGTTGATTTCGTGTCTTTATATTTCTATATTTTTTTTTAAATTTTATATCTTTTTACTTTGTTAATGATATAACGAATTGTTTAATCTATTTCAGTCTAATAAAAAAAAATAAATAAATAAAAAAGTGAAGAAAATAAAAAATCTTGCGATTTTGGCAAAAAGAACCTTTATAAAGTATGTAAATTTAATTTGAAAAACAATATAGATGTATAATAAAGACATGATAATAAATCAGTATTATCACAAGATTGAAAATAAAAATACCTATACTAACCATCAATAAACAACAGAGTCTACTAGTATACAAAAAGGTAGTGAAAAAAGGTGGTAAAACTAAGTTTTTATACTTTTAATAAAATGAGAGTTATGCTAAGTAACAGATGTAGGAATGCCGACATCAGCTTCCAGACAGTCAGCAGCAATATCAAATTTAAGTCCACCTGAATTTACAGGATCAACAAGCGAAACGGTAATTTAATAATTATTAGGTAAACCATTTTTTATAGATAATGTTAGTGTTTTGTTAATGTCATTTTTTGGGCAATCAGAATTATCAGGATTATTGCAAAATAGTGTTGAATTAAAACCATAGTATTCAATATTTGCCATAACATCAATTTTCATAAAAGTATCACTCCTAAATGTGAAATTAGCTGTTGACAACGAAATAGTAAATTCAGCAGTACTAGCAGCAGTTACTGGATTTGGGGAAATTATTATATTTTGAATTATATGTGCTGCTTCTGCTTCTGGCTCAATAAAGTGGCATTTTTTAAATGAATTAAATGAAATTTCATTCTTATTAAATTGATGTGGAATGGATTGTTCACAGAAAGCCCAGCCAATAAAAAAAATAAGTCAAATAAAATTTGAAGCATGATTAATATTTTTATGAATAGATAAAATATTTTTAAAAATGTAACAAAATAAATACATACAATTACAGGTGCATCAGGTCCATAATTAATATCATTCCGAGTGGCAATACCAAATTGGGATTTTGCTTGATCGAACACTATATAATAGTTCTTTTTAAATCATTATATATGAACAAATTAAATTGTTACTAAAATGTGTGATTATAATTATAATATAAGAAACTTTCATAAATTACCGTAAGAAATGCACTTCCAAATATCCATGAACCAATATCTTTGGCACCACTGGTGATTATAGATCCACATTTGTTTGTACCATTTATACCATTCTTACTAATTACGCTTGATGGTAATCTCCATTTTTTATTTGCAATTTCAAAAGATAAATCAAAAGTAGTTGAAATATTACAATTTGTTGTTCCTATACCATTAGAATAATTTCCTCCAGGTAAATTATTTATAATTATACTGGCACTATTATCGTCTAACTGAATATTTTGAATTCCACTATCAAACCAAATTAACCCACTTAAATTAATTGGTTTATTATTTATATATATATTAGTAACATTAACCGTAAACTGCTGATTTGCCTCCATGGGTTGAGGAAGAAGTTGATATGTTACATTATTTTCATTACTCCCTAATTTTTCAATTATTAAAAAATAATTACAGATTAAAAATATTGCAAAAAAGTTTATAAATATAATTTTTTTTTTGAATGCATAAATTTTGTCAAATCTATTGAAAAGTGTGATGATATGTCTCGATTCAGTAATATAAAATATGAAATAAGAATTTTTTCTACAAACCTTTAATATATTCTGAATCTATTCCTCCTAATGTAATTGTCCCCCTATACCACCCTTTTCGTTGCTCATAGAAAGAGCAATTCCTACGATTGGATTCTAAATAAATATATAATATATTGCTAATTATTTAAACGATATAATTCTGTAATATTATCATTAAAATGATTCTCTGAATAACAAAATATTATGAAAACTTTTATTTACTTACAGCAAACCTATTTAGTATGAACTATTTAATACCAATATTAAAATTTTATACAAGATAATAAATAACAAATAATTAAGAATTTGAAATAATTACATTTTGATAAGGCATAAGACCTATTTTTCCTGTAATTGTATCTGGAATGTTGACGATATTGCCTCTTTTTACAACTATAGGTAATCCAAATGTCATTTGTTCTAATGTTTGGGTATTAATTATAATTGTATCATTCGTCAATACACCCTCAAGTTCACTTCCGTCGATAAATTTAGTCGTGAATTCTTGATAATCACCCGTAATAGTACTCGAAAGTGATGCGTTAAAAAAGTTTGTTGTTCGATTACCGCAAGCAGTTCCAGATGGATTCATACAAAAATCGCTGACAACCCAGAGTATGTTAGATGTTGTGTCAATTAGTACATTCAATGATTGAGGTGATGTCCCGAATTGAATAGGAAAGGACTACTGCATTAAAGATTGTTCAAAAGTAAGATTTATTTTAAGTGGCGCGGTGATAGGAGTGACAATAGGCGGGGTAATAGATGCGGTTACAGTTGCATTGATAAGTGTAGTGTTAGAAAGATTGCCTCTCTTCCAGTTCTGATCAATATCATCAATAGCTACATCATTATTGATTTGAGCATTAACAATATACGACCAAAAAATTGTAAAGATAATTAATAAAAAGTGATATAATTTTGATTGACGAATATGAAGCTTGAACAAGATGGTCATCGTTAAATATATAAATTTTTTGTAAAATATATTATCAACTTTAATGTAATGTTTAAATGACAACGAAATATTACTGCCTCTGGTGCAAAACATAATAGGTACGGATAGGCAAATTAATTCTGTAAAAAATTGCTTATGACTAGAGGTGTTGTCGTAATGCATTTTTTGCCGTAATTTATAATTACGACCAATTGCGACAACACCTACATTTTACTTAATACGTATTAAGTAATATTATTACTTATTTTCTGTGAATTTAACATATATTGCCTAAAGAAATGAACATATATTTTCTACTAAATATACTTTCCTGTAAATTGATCCTTGTGAAACGATAATACGGACCCGTTTTTGGTAATGCCGTTATTACGTACATTAATTGTCGCGAATCATATTAAATCGGATTAAAATGAAATGTGTAGTCTATTTAACCCTCCAAAATCTGTGCAATAAACTAATCTCTAACCTTAACCCCTAACTAGTGACTCAAAGGCTTGGGTCGACCCGGCCGGCAAAATTACTCGACCGGGCCGACCATATTATTAAAAAATTTTTAGTCAAACCAAAATTACCAAACACTCCTATAATATGATCATCTCCAAACGCCAATTTCGGTAATTTTACTGAACAAATACCACACCTCAAAAAATTCTCGACAATCATGCTCGCCATGCTCGTGTTTATTATGTCTATCATACCGAAAATTTCCGATATTACACTATCTTTTCTTTAATGCTGTGATTAATTCCAACCTAATTCAACAACTTGCCCAAAAGTTCTGGCAACTTACATCAATGATCTTAGTAACTTACCATTTGGTAATTATCAGCAGTTATTTACCGGCCTAACAACCCTATGAAAACTCGATACACGGGAATGCATGTAAAAATACGAAATTGTATGCGGGTAAGCACGGGTTTCATAATCACTGCACGGAAACTGCACGGAAACTGATCATCCAAAAAATTTAATACACGTTATCACACGAAATATTGAAATCCGTGCACTATCGTGCATAGTATTATAACCATTTATTGACGTGTATTAATCTTAATGATCACATAATTTCCGTGCACTAACGTGACAATCGTTAAGATTCTTAACGATCATAAATTTCGTGCACTAACGTGCACAATCGTTAAGATTCTTAACGATCATAATTTTCGTGCACTGACATGCATAATCGTTAAGATTCTTAACGATCATAATCATAATTTTCGTGCTTTGACGTGCACAATCGTTAAGATTCTTAACGAAAGTTTCAGTTCACTGACGTAACGATCATCACAATCGTTAAGGTTCTTAACGATCATTTCTGTACAAAATGTATGATCATCACAATCGTTAAGACTCCTTAACGATCATAATTTCACAATCGTTAAGATTCTTAACGATCATAATTTTTGTGCATGATATCACAATTGTCACAATTGTTAAGATCCTTAACGATCATAATTTCATGTACTAACATGATGATCATTAAGATCCTTAACGATCATAATTCCGTGCATTAACGTGATGATCGTTAAGATTCTTAATGATTATAAATTCCGTGCATTGACGCGCACAAAAACATTTATTTTGTTTTTTTTTTTTTTTGTTTTTTTTTTGCACTTATCAATAATAATTTCCGTGCATTGACGCGCACAAATTACATTTGATTTGTAAGCAAATAAATATTGTTTTTTTTTTTTTTGTTTACTCTTATCATTTTTATCATCTTATATTTTTTTTAAATTTTTTTTTTTTACAACTCATTAATTTTTATATAATTTTTTTTAGTTATTGTCATTGTTTAAACCATCCTTTAGAGTTATTGCCTTGGAAGCTACTCTTTTGGAATCACTATCATTTTTGGTGTATGTTTTTCATCATTTTTGGTGGTATCGCAGCTTTATTTTTTTTTACTATTATTTTTTTCTTTTATTTTTTATCTCTCTGTATATTATTGCATTTTAGCCTCTCCCTTGAGTTACTGCCATTGGAGTTGCCACAATCGGAGTTGTCCCTATTGGAGTTATTTCTAGAGTAGTCATTTCGATTTTTTTTTAAACCTTTCATTTTGGTACTATTACTTTGTTTTTTTTTCGATATTATTAGTTGCTGGGTTATTTTTAAAGTCGGTAGTTTTAGTAATTAGAAGTATTTTCTTATTCGCATGTAAATTATTAAATTAAACTATTTGTATTATAAAATTTAATTAATAAAATAATTAAATAATTAAGTTATTTAATAAAATACAAAATTTAGTTAATAAAACTTATAAAATTTAGTTAATAAAATAATAAAATTTAGTTAATAAAATAATAAAATTTAGTTAATAAAATAATGCATATACGATATATGTTATTATGTATATTATGTATGGACATATGCTATTATATGTTAACTGCACGTAAATATGCACGAGACAATGCACGAGAAAACACATAAAATTGCACGTAAGTACGTGCAGCGTTGCACGGAATCCGCGCCCTTACGTGCCATGAACTTGCTTTCCCGTGCATTGTCCCGTGTATATTTACGTGCAGGTTTGTGTGGTCACGTATTCAAACTTTTCCGTGTATTTCAGTATTATTCCGTGCTGTAATTTCTCATAGGGCAAGAAGTAAAAATAATTAGCCAGTCAGAAAAAGCACCTATCATTGAACCAAGGAAGATTAATTTGAATTAGTTTATTGATGGTCGTTTTACTAGTTTCTAGTAGAATTAAAGCGGTAAAAGATAAAGGTTAAAAAATAGATTGATTTACAGCTATTATCATAATTCCTGGGACACCTGTAAAAATTTGCCGAATGATTTTTCGGCTGATCGGTTGTTGTAGGTCGTAAACTTCGATTCCTATTATTTGGCATGATCCATTTTCACTCAACAACAAAGCCTTTATTCGTTTCTAATTATTTTTCGACGAAAATTCGATTGTTAAAATTTCAATTCCTATTCTTTGGCAAGATCAATTTTCATTTCTAATTATTTTTCGATGAAAATTTGTTTTTTAAAAAATTTTGTAAAATTTCAATTCCTATTCTTTGACAAGATCCATTTTCGTTCAATGAAGCCTTTATTCATTTCTATTTATTTTCGTTTCTTGTCAAAGACGAAAAATTCGTTTTTCAATATTCTTTACAAGATCCATTTTCATTCAAACGAAGCCTTTATCCATTTCTAATTATTTTACGACGAAAATTAGTTTTTAAAAATTAAACAATTTCGATTCCTATTCTTTAGCAAGATCCATTTTCGTTCAAACGAAGGCATTTATTCATTTCTAATTATTTTTCGTTTTTTTTGAAGACGAAAAATTCGTTTTTTAAAAAAATTAACCTAAATTTCGATTCCTACTCTTTAAATGAAGGCATTTATTCATTTCTAATTATATTTCGTTTCTTGTCGAAGACCAAAAATTTGTTTTTAAAAAATTAACTAAATTTCGATTCCTATACTTTGGCAAGATCCATTTTCGTTCAAACGAAAGCATTTATTTTATTTCTAAATATTTTTCGTTTTTTGTTGAAGATGAAAAATATATAAATAAATAAATATAAACATATAAAATTTTTTACTTTGATTTCGTTTATCATAATTCTTCATGCGTTCTCGACAAAATATTAAGAATATTTTGGTTGATTGGAATCCTAACCCGAGATTCATTTTTAAACCAGTCGGCAAATTTATGATCATATTTAACTTTTTAATAGCGGCATCTGTTCGAGTAATATATTTGTTATAAAAGTCTAATTTATATTCAATTCCTTTTTTATATTTCTTGTTAAGGTTTATTGGTTACATGAACAGTTTTCCCACAAATTTTCGTACAAACTAAGCACACCAAATATGCTGGACAAGCATTCGAACGAAAATTTAAAATCTTTGACATTATTGTTTTTGACAATCGTAAAATAATCATTATGATACAAAAATAGCTTTTATTAATTATATAGTTTATTATACTGATCATGCCCGAATCAATGACTTGTATCGGCCGAAAAATCATTCGGCAAATTTTTACAGGCCCAGGAACTATGATAATAGCTGTAAAATCCTAACTTACCTTAGTTGCCTGCCCACCCGCCTGGCAGATTGGCTGGGGCCAACCCGTATTACTACCCTAACCCTAAAAATGTGTCTAAAATTTTTATTTTTTGATGTGTTGTCAATTTTTTTATACTAAATATATTTTATTTTAATTTGATTTCATTTTAATCTATCACATCCTTTTATAAGCTACAACAATAATGCTCGATTTCGCGAGTTAAACATCTAAATTATATATCTGTTCTGCTCATTTCTGAAGTTACGTCGATTCTGAATTGACATGCGATATGAATCGTGAAATGTTGTCATTTTAGGATCGGTATCTCATTTACTGATTAATAAAACTATTTAATTCTAATTATAGAAACTTTTTGGTATTAAATTAGTTTATTTCAAATTATATTGCTTTTTTTTAATATTATTTAATTCATATATTATTATTTTTCATTATATACACACAAGTGATTTTCTTCTAATTTTCTTTTAGAATAAATATTAGTTTTAAATTTTTATGATTATTATATTACATCTTATTGAAATTCATTATTGACTAATTGTGCTTTATTTTTATTGCTTTTATCCCTATTATGTCTCTTATTTAATATCATATCAAGTTTTATTAACTTGTTTTTTATAATTAATTCAAATATTTAATAATTCTTATAAATAAGAATGCCACTAAAAGGAAAATGGATCTTGTTGTCTAATATTTGTATTAAAGATTCTATATACAATTATTGCATTAATCAAGAAACGGATATCTTATTATATAATTGAATTATAGACTTGGACAACATAGATGCTCAAAATATTTTTTTAATAGAATAAAATTAAAGTTTCAATTAAGGGTAGGGTGTACAAATTTCCAATTTCATATAAAATCGATTGTAGATCAACTTTGTGTAACCAATTTATATGATATCATATGATTTACATGTAAACATCATATGATCTGACCAATCAATTCTTTGTACAACCTACAAAAATCATATAGCGTCCTACAAAAATTTAATTATATGTAAAGTTAATTTTTTTTAAACAATGGATATTGCGAAACTTCATTATTATAAACAAACTATTTAAAACTACCTATTATATAAATTTTATACAATTTGGTCAAAACCTTAAAAAAAATTTATCAGAAGCATTTTTTTATTTACTATATAAAAATCTAGTATACCACATAGATCATATGAAAAATGATCTACGTTCACCCTACCCTTAAGCCATTATTGAAGTTAATAAAAGTTAATTGAAATATTTATTAAGTTCTTGGAGATAAGTCAAAATTATTGTTTATTTTTTAATTAATATTATATATAATACTTTTTTTCAGATTGGAAATATAAATAATTTATGAAATAGATTAGTAAACTCATCTTACAAACCAAATATCTTGATCCAGAATATGTTGATTTTATTATAAAAAAATTGTAAGCATTTAAAAAAACTTCATATTTATTTATTTCTATTTGTATAATAATAATGGAACATATTTTAAATCTTATTGGCTATAAGGATTTAAACCAAAACTTAACAAGGCCATATCTGGAAATATAGTATGACATCAATATATGGGCTCTTATTATTGACCATTATTAAAACAATAGGGGCTTGCTTCTATAATAATTCTCATATCATTAATACAACAAATAATATATATGTTCACTTATAGTAGTTTTTACTTTTTTTTTTATAGAAAAGAATCTACTTGCTATTATTAATATCAAACCAAAATCAAATAAAATTGAAAAAAAATGTTATAAAAAAAAAAATAGGTTCTAAAATAAATAGTATTTTTAAAAATTTATAATAATATTGAATATAGTAAGTAAAAGTAGCAAAAAGTTTAAAAAACTAAACTTTTATAAACAATTACAAATTGGAAAAGGTATTAAAAGATATTCCAATCCAATTATATAAAAAATCAAATATAAATCACCAAAATAAGTTAGCTATAAGTATTAATCTAATCCAAATAAGCAAATAAAGAATTTTATTGTAATACTTAGTATACCAAAACTAATAAATACTAAATTTTAGATCTGAAACCCAACTCTTTTACTTAAACAATACTAACAAATATATTTTAGTTATTTTTTTTTTTAGAACTTTGGCAGTCTTGCTAAATTCTTATAGATTTATTACTAAAAACTTCTTATTAATACATTAATACATTGTCAATCAACAGACTTCGACCTCATTCAGCTACAAAATTTATTTGCACCCAGATGCGACCTGCCGCATTGACTTATGTATAAGCCAAAAAAAATTTGTTAGCTATAATTACAAACCAACTATGCTTCATAACCTACTTCTTCAAAAACTCCTTCTCTGAGCTTCTCATAAAGAAGAAAAAAACAAGGGGAAAATTAAATAGGGGAATGAAACTAAATACCTGACAAAATTAACCAAAAACAAAAATTATATATCCAAGAAAAAACATAACAAAAAAGAAAAACAAAAAAAAAATACGTTTCGAACTTT
Organism: Gigaspora rosea; assembly: GCA_003550325.1. Classification (NCBI taxonomy): domain Eukaryota; kingdom Fungi; phylum Glomeromycota; class Glomeromycetes; order Diversisporales; family Gigasporaceae; genus Gigaspora; species Gigaspora rosea. The sequence continues at coordinate 114,862 of QKWP01000392.1, read as the reverse complement.
GTGACCAAGTAAAAAATTCTTCATGTGCCCTCCAAGATTCCATAACACNTACATGTAAACATCATATGATCTGACCAATCAATTCTTTGTACAACCTACAAAAATCATATAGCGTCCTACAAAAATTTAATTATATGTAAAGTTAATTTTTTTTAAACAATGGATATTGCGAAACTTCATTATTATAAACAAACTATTTAAAACTACCTATTATATAAATTTTATACAATTTGGTCAAAACCTTAAAAAAAATTTATCAGAAGCATTTTTTTATTTACTATATAAAAATCTAGTATACCACATAGATCATATGAAAAATGATCTACGTTCACCCTACCCTTAAGCCATTATTGAAGTTAATAAAAGTTAATTGAAATATTTATTAAGTTCTTGGAGATAAGTCAAAATTATTGTTTATTTTTTAATTAATATTATATATAATACTTTTTTTCAGATTGGAAATATAAATAATTTATGAAATAGATTAGTAAACTCATCTTACAAACCAAATATCTTGATCCAGAATATGTTGATTTTATTATAAAAAAATTGTAAGCATTTAAAAAAACTTCATATTTATTTATTTCTATTTGTATAATAATAATGGAACATATTTTAAATCTTATTGGCTATAAGGATTTAAACCAAAACTTAACAAGGCCATATCTGGAAATATAGTATGACATCAATATATGGGCTCTTATTATTGACCATTATTAAAACAATAGGGGCTTGCTTCTATAATAATTCTCATATCATTAATACAACAAATAATATATATGTTCACTTATAGTAGTTTTTACTTTTTTTTTTATAGAAAAGAATCTACTTGCTATTATTAATATCAAACCAAAATCAAATAAAATTGAAAAAAAATGTTATAAAAAAAAAAATAGGTTCTAAAATAAATAGTATTTTTAAAAATTTATAATAATATTGAATATAGTAAGTAAAAGTAGCAAAAAGTTTAAAAAACTAAACTTTTATAAACAATTACAAATTGGAAAAGGTATTAAAAGATATTCCAATCCAATTATATAAAAAATCAAATATAAATCACCAAAATAAGTTAGCTATAAGTATTAATCTAATCCAAATAAGCAAATAAAGAATTTTATTGTAATACTTAGTATACCAAAACTAATAAATACTAAATTTTAGATCTGAAACCCAACTCTTTTACTTAAACAATACTAACAAATATATTTTAGTTATTTTTTTTTTTAGAACTTTGGCAGTCTTGCTAAATTCTTATAGATTTATTACTAAAAACTTCTTATTAATACATTAATACATTGTCAATCAACAGACTTCGACCTCATTCAGCTACAAAATTTATTTGCACCCAGATGCGACCTGCCGCATTGACTTATGTATAAGCCAAAAAAAATTTGTTAGCTATAATTACAAACCAACTATGCTTCATAACCTACTTCTTCAAAAACTCCTTCTCTGAGCTTCTCATAAAGAAGAAAAAAACAAGGGGAAAATTAAATAGGGGAATGAAACTAAATACCTGACAAAATTAACCAAAAACAAAAATTATATATCCAAGAAAAAACATAACAAAAAAGAAAAACCAAAGAAAAGCAAAGAAAAAATAGACTATAAAGGTATTATTAAGCCAATACTAGACTATAAAAATTATATAACACTGCATAGATCATATCTACCCAAAGTGTTATATGAACAAAAAAGAACAAAAAAAAAATACGTTTCGAACTTTGTGACCAAGTAAAAAATTCTTCATGTGCCCTCCAAGATTCCATAACACATCATTCATTGTTTATTAGATAACAAAACTTACTCGTGACAATGCCGGCTCCAGTCTGGGGATGCATACCCAATTTGGAAGGAGTAAACACTACTGATCTTTTAGAGGGGATAAGCTAGGATGCCCACTTTTTGGCAAAAAATTTCAAAAAATCCAAAGAGATGAAAGACGATGCTTGAAACAAACTTGAAGGTAAGCATAAAAAGATAAAACTCATTTTCTTGTTGTTCACCACTGTTTTACTACAAAAAACTTATCGACAAAGATACTATATTTATATCTTCACCAGAATTTTTCATACAAGAGCGCCACCTCCTGCCAGTTATCTTGTAAGAGAATGCTTCTGGTTTGCATGCTGAATATAAAAAGGAGTACTGGAAGAAATAGCTGTTGACCTTATAAAAACTGTATTTTTGTGTTATTCTACTATACATAATGTATAGGCAACTCTCCAACAAGAAACTTTTTGTTTTTTCTTTTGTTAGAAATTTGAACCAAGTGATCATCAGAAGAGTTCCTATATATTAGTTATTAAATGAAAAGAAGTTTTTGAAATATTAGCAAATATTGAAAAATTGCAAAATCTTATTAAAGTTTTCATAAGTATTTGAATAGTTAAAGTATATATATATATTTTAGTTATATTACAAGTCTTTTGCAATAACTTAAATGAAATTGATCAAAATTTACAATTTACTACAGTACAAACAACCTAGTCCTGACAAATAAAATTGATGATATTTAAATTGCTAATCCTTTTTTCAAAAAAATAGTAACCAAAAAATACTATCTTAAAATGTTAAATTAAAACAAGCTAAACACTTCCAGTTTTTAATTTTTTTTTGAATCTATTTATAAAAAAAGTTATAGCAGGTTGAAGTTATAGTATTTTTATAATTAAATATAAAATTTGGCCACCCTATATATATTATTAAAACAAGCAATTTGGCCGCCCTATATATACTAAATTTGGCCATTCTATATATACTAAATTTGGCTACCCTATATATACTAAATTTGGCCACCCTATATATATTAAATTTGACTGCCCTAAATATACTAAATTTGGCCACTATATGTCTACTAATTTGGCTACTAAATTTGGCTGCCCTATGTATCACTATAGTATGAAGTGCACACATAAATAAAAATATTTTTTACTAAGTTAACAATATATGCCCACTAATTGAAAGCTATAGTGCTCATTGAGACGCATCTAACAGTGGTTATATCATCCAAATCGGCCTAGTGGATAGCGAGATATCATCAAAAAACGATTGGACAACTATATAAAATCTCTATATAAATTACATAGACTTTATATAGTAGTCCAATAATTTTTTAACAATATATTGGCATCCATTGGGCCGATTTGAATGATCTAACTACTGTTAGATTCGTCTCAACGAGCTCTACAACTTTCAATTAGTGGGCATGTGACATTAACTTAGTAAAAATATTTTTATATGTATGCATGCCACATTCACACTATAGTGATTTTCATATGTGATTTGCATCACATTACACTACAGACAATCTCTGATTACTATCAATTAAAGCAATTTATGGTAATTTGGCAAATAAGTATGTGCCAATTTAGTCATATATAATAAAAATACCAAATTAGGCTGTATATAATGAAAATATCAAATTTAGACCATATAATGAAAGAATTTTACTAACTATAACTGGCGGTGACGATCACCACTATCAAGTGATACATAAAATTACATACGTATGTACGTACGCAAAAATTTTAATTTATTATTAACAATTATTATATTGATTTTATTTTTGCATACATATGTGCATACATACGTATATATTACTCATTTTTAGACATTGTAACTACCAAAAAAATCGTTCTCACAGAATTGGCTTTATTAGCTTTAACTATTCTATTAGCTACGCGCAACTATACATACACTTATATAAATTACTAAATTATGAGTAGGATGGCTTGTGTTGCTTCGCTTACACTCAGCAACACTTACAGAGTTCGCTTCGCTCATCCTGTAGTTGCTCGCTACGGCTGTCGCCTCTGCTCCGCTCCTATTTCCTAAACCAATCCTAACCCTAACACTAACCCTAACCCTAACCCTAACCGTAACTCTAAAGCTAATTTTCTATCTCAACTATATCAAAAATCAAACACAAAACCTAATGTATGGTACGATAAATAAGTCAAATACAATGCGAAAAAAAAACTGACACCAACGATGAGCTTATCCAGTAATGTATCAAAAAGCGTAATGATAGTAACCTATCCTGAACCTGAAAAGAAATAGTATTGTACAAACACGCAACTAAAAGCAAAAAAAAAGAAACGAATGCTTAGCTGTACAGTTGAGAAACCCAATTCCAAAAGTAATGCACTAGCAACAAACCGGACAATATACAAGACAAAAATACCCCAATAGCGCACTATCAACAAAAGAGACTTTAAAAAAGACGAAAAAACTCAGGTAACACACCAAAAGAATATGGAAGAAAGAGCACCAAAGTGGACGACACCAACGATGGAAGAAGGAGAGCAACGCCAAACTAAATGACGAAAGAAGAATAATTAGCGACAAAAAGAAGCATCTATCAAAGCAAAATAAGAAGCATGAAACTAAACTACTACCATCGAAAGAAAAATCTGCATCACAGGAATCCAATTAGACAGCACCAATGACGAAAAGGAAAGCGCCGAACAGAAAGACACCAACGACGAAAGAACTGGACAGCACCAACGACGAGAGAAGCACACCAATAAGATGGACGATAATCTAAAACTAAAAAAAAAAAATAAATATTAGTATGTACTAAAATAATAAAAAAAAGAAAGAAATAAAAAAAAATCGAATCACTTATCTTTATACCTGCTCTGTGTAACTAGTGATTATCACCGCCGGTTATTTAAAGTAAATATCATAATGAAAATATCAAATTTTGGCCGCATATAATGAAAATATCAAATTTGGCCGCATTATATAAATTTTAGATTTGGCCGCTAGAAAATTTTATTTGTTGGGACTAGGTTGTTTGAACTATAGCAATTCAATTAGCTAGCTTCCAATAGACAATACTTGGTACAAGTAATTTATAAATATCACTTAGAAAAGACTTGAAAAAATAAGTTTGATATTAGTTTTTTATTTCATATAGTAAAAACAATTCTTGAAGCAAGTCTGGTTATGTCTGCTGCTGCACTAATCAAAAAATTACTGGGTTTGTCAAACCTGGTAACTACTCAAGATTTTAAATTTAGGTACTCTTTGCTAATATTTAAATTTGCTAGTCCTGAGAAGAGAACTGGCTACATACCTTTTTTTATATAAAATAAAAAATTGGCACATTATTAACTTTTTTTTATAAATAGAATAGTATAGACCATTTCTACTATATCAAAAAGTATTAAAATTCAGAAGTAGATATACTCAAAATTTATAATCTATATCCTATACAGAAACAAATAAAGTTGACACCTATAACAATCTTACTAAATATGATATTACAACTTTTATCCAACTCTTAAGATCATTATTATTAATGAAATTTTTGATATTCTTAGTTCTATAAATAAAAGTTCTTCAAATGATTATTAAAATTCTTCTTCTGCTAAGCTATAGTATTTTACAACTATGTTTAGTAATAAATAACAAAAAAAAGCAATAGTAATTGGGTTTGTAAACTTATTTATTTTTGGAAAGGCTAGCCAGAGCTCACATTAGAACTTGAATATATTTTTGTAGTTAGCTTGTTAAAAGCAAGTATTAGTTAAGTAACAAAAGAATTTAGTATAATAGTTGAATAAAGACATGAAAATCAAATGAACAGTTCTTATTGGGACTGTGATATATCTTTTGGCAAAAAAAATATAAAAAATAAGTTCTAATATCTATAAACAAAATATTAAATAATAGAGTAAGGCAACTAACTTCAAATATTAATATAGTTGCCAAAGTAATAGTTATAGTTATACCAATTTTAGTATTTATGATAAAAGAACAGTAATACAAGAAAAACCAACAATCTTAAAACCATGCTAATTTGATTCTTTGTTTAATATAACACCTTTATTTTTTAAAAATATTAAATATAAAATAAAAACTAGTTTAACTAATCAAATTGCAGTATCAGCTTTTAAAAATTTTTACATTTTGTTTAGCCAATAGAATAGTTTGTTTTTTTTTGATTTGTTGTTTATGTTTTACTCTCTCATCTCTTGCAAAATATTTATATTAAGTTAAAAAAGAATCAATTTGGAGTGGCCTAAAAAGTATTGGAAATCTTATATTTACATGTTCTCATAAGAACATTACTTTAAATCTGAGAACATTTACAAAATTTAAAATGTTTTCTATTAAATTTTTTTTGTGAATATTAAGTTTAAAAAATATGTTCTCTATATAAATATATAAAGTAATAAAAATTATTTTATTAATATAGCATATTTATTTATTTAAAGGGTTTTTCTAGGCTTTGCACCCCTGCTTTGCGCTTGTATATCACACCCAAACAATCTACCAATTAAATTTGAAGATCAGGTGTAATGTGCAAATTTCTTTGTGTAATGATAATTTCAAACATTCGTAATATCAAAAAATTTCATCTACATAACCACCTTTCGAGCTCTAACAAAAAAAATTCCTTGCAAAATTATGTTATAAGCTATTGCTCTCTCTAACCTTTAACCCTAACCCAACCCTAACCCTAACCTTATATTAATTTATATAAAATTATTTGTCACAGATCTACAAAGTATGTTTACCTATATAATGCGATAAATTAGCACATCGCAGGGTGCGTTGTATAGGATTATCCTTATATATATATACATATAAATATTATATATTATATATATATACATACTAGAAAAACAAAACAAAAAAATCTATCGTTTAAAAAACAACTTAAATTCTAGTAAAGAAAGTATCCTTTTGATATTATATGCCCACTCCCATCTATAGTTATTCTTCTACTTTTTGAATTTTTTAAGATTTTATATTTTTTTCTTCGAATTTTTTGCTAGTATAATGAATTGATAATTAATGATCGTCAAAGAATATGTTGAAAGGCAAAAGAAAGAATCGTGAACTCATCCTCCTAAGCCCATAACCAATACAAAATTTACGTGATTTGCCATTCTATCAGCATGTAGATCAATTTGTTTACCAATAGCAATTTAGATCCAGATCTGATATATTGAATGTGTAACATTTATGATAAGGTCACAATATGATCATTTCACAGACTAATAAAAGCTTTAAAGTCAGCTTTGGCCCAGAGGGGTCCATATTGTTGTATTAAATTCAAGATGGAACATCTAATAACAAAACAATGCTTTAAATCTAATGCACTAGCTTTGGCCCCCAGAGGGGGCCCAAATTGGTGCATTAAATTCAAGACGGAACATCTAATGACAGAAAGGAAATGCTTTAAATTTATCATCTTTGCCCAATTTGGTGCATTGAATTCAGGATAGAAACCTAATATCAGAAAGGAAATAATTTAAATTTAATGCACTAGCTTTGGCCCCAGAAGGACCAAATATGGTACATTAAATCCAAGATAGAACACCTAATGACTAAAGCAAATACTTTAAATCTAATGCACTAGCTTTGGCCCGGAAGGGCCCAAATTGGTGCATTAAATTTAGGACTAAACTTCTAATGATAGAAAAGCTTAAGAAAAATTTTCTTCTGAAATAAAAATAAGAATAAAACAAATAAATCCATTACCTTTAGCATATGGGCGGCAAAGCCACCTGCATGATCATGTTCTAGTTAACATTGTAATAATAACAAATCAGTTATTAATAAGTTGCAAGTTTTGTTTTACATATGGGTGAATTTGACTCCAATATATTATATGATGTAAGGTAATAATTGGGTTTAGAAACATTATAGCATTAGTACTATAAATATATAATATAAATTGCACACAAATTTATCACACGAAGGATAATTTTTAAGACTTTTAATAATGCAGTATATAATTCTTCTATATAAGAATCAAATATTTTAAATATTTGATTAAATCAAATCAAATATTTATTAAATTAAAAATAATATAGTAAGTCTAATTTAAAAACATAACAAGTCTCTAGAAAATAAATATTAAACGCTATCATTTTCAATAATATTTTCACAATATTTTCACAAAGAGTATTTTATTTCACTTTACACCTGTACTTTTAAAAATATTTGTTCATAATAAATATTTCAAAATTTTGTTTCTCGTTCTTCTATGTAATTTATATATTTAGTATGATAGTCTAAAAACTTTAAAAAAAGAGGTTTGTAAATATGAAGGTGCTAAAAAAAAAATAACAAAAGACAGAAAGCCTGATATAAAATCTTATTTAAAAGCTAATATTTTTAGTTTCAATACCTTTCACTCATTTCTACCTATTTCTACTTATTTCTACTTATTTCTTAACAAAAACTAATTTACAACTAATTATCTGATCGTAATATTGATTTTTAGTGTAGGACAAATTCGTAATAATCCAAAATTTACATAAAACAAATTTATTTGATTGGCTCAAATTTGAAGATCTTATTTGCAAATATCACAAATTATCATCAGTTTTATTATTTTGATAGCAATAGGGATTACCAAATTAACATATATTGGAACAATAATTGTAAAATCTACATAATACGGATTTTGGTTTACTAAAAATTTGCTTAATTTGTCCTTGCGTTTATAGTCACAGAAAATAGTTTCCTCATGTGTCAATACATTAATTACACAAGTGCATTACCTTGCTGGTTTTACAAACTTAAATAAAAAAAATTTGCGGCGTACAAATAGTTATAATATATGGTCAGTATTTCTGAATACTACTAATGAATAAAATTTATAAAATCCAATTATTGTATCCCTTAAAATTATTCGATATAAAGATTTTTGCAAGTCATAAAAAAGACTTTATGCAAAATTATAAAATTTAAAAAACTTATTGTTTTTTAGAATCATACGAAAAAAGAGCTTTAGTGTTAGTACCAGATCATGCACATTATACACAGATACGCAAGATAAGCGTAATGTACACAGAATAATTTTGTATTTTATTACCGACTTCTTTAATTATATTCTGTATTTTATACTCACTTTCATTGATATAATAAAATCTGTTTTGTTTGAATATCGCTAATGCAAAGACTAGAAAAATGTGTATGTGTAGTATTGTGTAATTGTGCGAATGCCTGAATACGTATGCAATCACCTTAGCATCACCACCCTAAAAAATTTCGCTACTATTTCACCAGCCAATTACTATTTAAGATCAGGTGTAACACAAAGAAATGCAAAAAAAAAATGATCCTTTTTCCTTGCGAAATTTTGATATTAAAAAAGCCTTCTTAACCTAACTTAATAGCAAATTCTAACCTTAACTTAACTGCAAAATTTTTTTAATGAAATTTTTTAGGTTGTTGATAATAGATAGTGTTCCAAATCATTAGTTTAAAAATCAAATAGATGTCAACCGATTTAAAAAAATTTTAATCAACTAACCAATTTATTATCCATGGTTCGATTACGATTAATTGTTAGTTGTCAACTTACCGATTTATTATATTAATCAACTAAACAATTAGCACTAGTAATAGCAGTAATTATATAATGTAATTGTAAACATAGTATATATCAGGTAAATCGGCGAAGCTATTGTCATTCATCCCTATAACAAATTGCAGCACGGAATGATACTGCAATACACGGAAAAGGTTGGATATGGAACCACACGAACCTGCACGTAAATCTATACGAGACAATGTATGAGAAAGCACGTTTACAGCACGTAATAGGGCGCGGATTCCGTGCAACAGTGCACGTACTAACGTGCAATTTTATGTGTTTTCTCGTGCATTGTCTCGTGCATATTTACGTGCAGTTAACTTATAATAGCATATATCCATACATATACATATAATAACATATATCCATATATACATTTATATATATTATTTTATTAACTAAAATTTTACAATTTTATTAACTAAATTTTATAATTTTTATTAACTAAAATTTATATTTTATTAATTAACTTTTATTATTTTATTAATTAAATTTTATAATACAAGTACTTTAATTTAATAATTTACATGCCAAATAAGAAAATACTTCTAATCACTAAAACTACTACTTAAAAATAACCTAGCAACTAATAATGTTGAAAAAAACAAGTAAAGCAGTAGTACCAAAATGAAAAGTTCAAAAAAAAAATCGAAATGACTACTCTAGAAATAACTCCAATAGTGACAACTCCAATTACGCCAACTCCAATGATAGTAACTCAAGAGAGATGCTAAAATGCAATAAGATATGGAAAGTAAATAAAAAATAAAAGAAAAAAATTAATAGTAATAAAAAACAAAGTTGCGTTACCTCCAAACGTGATGAAAAAAACATACACAAAAATGATAATATTCCAAAAAAGCAACTTTCTAAGCAATAACTCCAAAGTATGGTTTCAAAAACAATGACAATAACTTAAAAAATTATATAAAAATTAGTGAGTTGTAAAAAAAATTATAATACAATAGAAGAAAATAATAAAAATTGTAAGTGTAAAAAAAAAACAAATAATCAAATATTTATTTACTTACAAATCGAATGTAATTTTTACGCATCAATGCACAGAAATTATTATTTTTAAGTGCAAAAAAAACAAAAAAACAAAAATGTAATATTTATTTACTCTGTTTTTGTACACGTCATTGCACGGAAATTATTAACGATCATCACGTTAATGCACGGAATTATGATCTTCATCACATTAGTACATGGAACATGCACAAAAATTATAATCGTTAAGAATCTTAATGATTGTGACGATCGTCACTGAAATTATGATCATTAATGATTGTGGTGATCATGACATCATGTACAGAAATGAACATTATGATCGTTAAAATAAATCGTTAAGGAATCTTAACGATTGTGATGATCATGACGACAGTGCACTGAAATTATGATCGTTAAGAATCTTAACGATTATGCACGTCAGAGCGTGAAAATTATAATTATGATCATTAAGAATCTTAACGATTGTGCACGTCAGTGCACAATAAATTATGATCGTTAAGAACCTTAATGATTGTGCACGTCAGTGCACAAAAATTAAGATCGTTAAGAATTTTAATGATTGTGCACGTTAGTGCATGGAAATTATGTGATCATTAAGATTAATGCACGTCAATATATGGATATAATACTATGCACGATAGTGCACGGATTTCAATTTTTCGTGTGATAACGTGTATTAAATTTTATGGACGATCAGTTTCCGTGCAGTTTCTGTGCAGTGATTATGAAACCCGTGCTTACCCGCATACAATTTCGTATTTATGCATGCATTTCCGTGTATCAAGTTTTCATAGGGCATGTATAGCTTATTTGTATTTACACCTGATTTTATTATTTTAGTACGCATTTGTAATCGAAATACGTGGATTGTTGGTTATTAATAGGTGTTGTTAACAATAGTGAAGGTGAAACAAAAATATCTATACATTGAAGCCTACTTTATTCTTGGATTCAAATTCAATTAACCGGTTTTAACAATTAAAAATGATGTAAGAGCAATAAAGCATAATTAATAATTAGATTACTCAATTCATAAAAATCAAATGATGTATAAAAAAAAAGGATACATCAAGTAAAAGTCAAGAAATTTTTTAATGGATGCGAAGTATTTAAATATTCTCATATAAAAGGAAACCGTATTGTTAACGATACTGGCTATAAAGCCGGTGGTAAATCTCATCACATAAAATTGGCAGTGAACATAGGGCATTTGATTTACTATCAAAAGACTGCTTTTATTCTAGAAAGAACCCGTATAAATATCTACGAGTAGTAAAGTCAAATTTTTATATATCATGTAAAAAAAAAAATCGAAATTACACCCTGGGGTGTTATTACGCACAAGTACAGTACAACTTAGATCTTAGGGAAAACTGCATTTTGTTATAACCATCATTATACAGGGTTGGGCAATCAGACAAGTGGGTTGTCCAATGAAATTTAAATTTCTAAAATTGTATATAATTTTTTTTGAAACAAGAAACCTACGTTCAGAGTCAAGCAAACCAAATAATTAGGACAGTAATATACTGCCAATTTTTACTCTATATGTATTAATAGTTCAATGGACATCAGACAAATTTATATGTCCGGTGTCCGGTAAAATTCATCGGACATAGAAGGCTGCCCAACCCTGTCATTATTTAATATGACTATCTCAAATTGACATAGAAAAAGCATGTCGAGAAGCAAAAATTCATGAATCTATTCTTGGATTACCTAATGGTCACAATACACACGTTGGTGGAAAAGGAGCACAACTTTCTGATTATTGTCGTAAATATTGTTCTATATAACACTACTATCCAGGTGGTCAAAAGCAACAAATTACTATTGCTAGAGCGCTTATTCGAAAACTAAAAGTTTATTATTCGATGAAACAACATCAATTTTAGATTCAAAATCAGGAAAAGTTGTACAAAAGGCTCTTGATGCAGCTGCTCACGGGAAAACAACTTTAGTGATTGCCATCAATTATTAACAATTAAATATCTGATATTATGTTTGTTTTAAAAGTTGGTAAAGTTTATGAACAAGGTACGCACCAAGAATTATTAAACCTGCAGTAGATATATTATAGAATGATACAAAGGCAACACCTGGGAGAATCAAATATAAAATTTAAAGTAAAGTAATTATGTTCTAATTTAAGTTGATTCCAGATCAATTTAGTTCACAAAATCTATTAATTGCTCGTATAATTAATTAACTGCTAAGTAGCTGCACAATTTAGTTGCACTAAATCCAAGAATGGGGAATGTATGATGTATGGATGGACTTAATCAATGGAGATATTTTTGAATATGAATAAATTTTTTATAAATTAATATGAATGGAATATTTTTTAACTTTATATAATAAATGTTTTTGTGCCTACTATTTTATTATAAATAAATGTTTGATAATTGTATATAAAGATACTTTTAAATTAGACTATTGTGACAAATGGTAATAACTCTAAAATCGGCAAGTCTGTTACTTGAACGAAAGCAACTTCATGTAACAGTAGTTTGGAAATGTTGGAGCGTTAGATATGACTGAATGATTAGAGATGGTTTTGGAAAATATAAGTCATGGTAACAACATAGTGAGTGTATAAGTTCAGATATATATTATGTTCAGAGATAGAATTGTGTTATTATTAGAGATACTTGTATGATAGGATTGCATTAATAAAGCAAAAGCAGGAGTTTCTTTCCCAAAGGGCTAAGGCGGCATTTATTTATGAATTCAGCTATTTACATCTGCGAGAATTATCTATATTACTAGAATAATCAAACCTCAAATTGGCTTTATAGTTAAGAACACCAGCATTGTTAGAACCCACATATTACCGAAATTATTACAATTGCCCAAATACCCCGTTGTTACACCTGTCGAGGAAATCTACAGGTCACGAGTTACTGCACCCAAACTGCCAGATCCGCAATTTCTGGCAGATTAGCTGATTGTGTCAGATCAGAAGAAACGACGAAATGGACCAATACGTAGGAAATTATAGATATCAAAGAAATGGCATAAATGATTGATCGAACATTTATGATAGAAATGCCATTTCTTGTTAATTTAGAATATTTATTATAAATATGGGCAATATTCGCTCTAACATGTTTGCCATAATCTTTATTAAATATCAATAAAAGATATTTTATCTCCTTTTCGATTCTATAATATACCTCACGTTTCTTTTGAATTGCCAAATCCCATCATAAATAAACTCTTTCCATAAATACATAAAACACTAACAACTATAATATATCACAGTTCAGTTTGTGTCTCTGCGCCCACGTGACTCCCTATTAATAGTTGCTCCGTTAACCTCAATTTCCGAGAGGTACTTCGCGGGTACACCGTACTTATTCGGGTTTCCTGCCCTATGAAAACTCGATACACAGGAATGCATGTAAAAATACGAAATTGTATGCGGGTAAGCAAGGGTTTCATAATCACTGCATGGAAACTGCATGGAAACTGATCATCTAAAAAATTTAATACACGTTATCACACGAAATATTGAAATCCGTGCACTATTGTGCATAGTATTATAACTATTTATTGATGTGTATTAATCTTAATGATCACATAATTTCCGTGCACTAACATGACAATCGTTAAGATTCTTAACGATCATAAATTTTGTGCACTAACGTGCACAATTGTTAAGATTCTTAACATTCATAATTTTCGTGCATTGACATGCATAATCGTTAAGATTCTTAATGATCATAATCATAATTTTCGTGCTTTGACGTGCACAATCATTAAGATTCTTAACGAAAGTTTCAGTTCACTGACGTAATGATCATCACAATCGTTAAGGTTCTTAACAATCATTTCTGTACAAAATGTATGATTATCACAATCGTTAATACTCCTTAATGATCATAATTTCACAATCGTTAAGATTCTTAACGATCATAATTTTTGTGCATGATATCACAATTGTCACAATTGTTAAGATCCTTAACGATCATAATTTCATGTACTAACATGATGATCATTAAGATCCTTAACGATCATAATTCCGTGCATTAACGTGATGATCGTTAAGATTCTTAATGATTATAAATTCCATGCATTGACTCGCACAAAAACATTTATTTTGTTGGTTTTTTTTTTGTTTTTTTTGCACTTATCAATAATAATTTCCTTGCATTGACGCGCACAAATTACATTTGATTTGTAAGCAAATAAATATTTTTTTTTTCTTTTGTTTACTCTTATCATTTTTATCATCTTAAATTTTTTTATAATTTTTTTTTTTTACAACACATTAATTTTTATATAATTTTTTTTAGTTATTGTCATTGTTTAAACCATCCTTTAGAGTTATTGTCTTGGAAGCTACTCTTTTGGAATCACTATCATTTTTGGTATATGTTTTTTATTATTTTTGGTGGTATCGCAGCTTTATTTTTTTTTACTATTATTTTTTTCTTTTATTTTTTATCTCTCTGTATATTATTGCATTTTAGCCTCTCCTTTGAGTTACTGCCATTGGAGTTGCCACAATCGGAGTTGTCCCTATTGGAGTTATTTCTAGAGTAGTCATTTCGATTTTTTTTTAAACCTTTCATTTTGGTACTATTACTTTGTTTTTTTCGATATTATTAGTTGCTGGGTTATTTTTAAAGTCAGTAGTTTTAGTAATTAGAAGTATTTTCTTATTCGCATGTAAATTATTAAATTAAACTATTTGTATTATAAAATTAAATTAATAAAATAATTAAATAATTAAGTTATTTAATAAAATACAAAATTTAGTTAATAAAACTTATAAAATTTAGTTAATAAAATAATAAAATTTAGTTAATAAAATAATGCATATACGATATATGTTATTATGTATATATGTATGGACATATGCTATTATATGTTACCTGCACGTAAATATGCACGAGACAATGCACGAGAAAACACATAAAATTGCATGTAAGTACGTGCAGCGTTGCATAAAATCCGCGCCCTTTTACGCGCCATGAACTTGCTTTCCCGTGCATTGTCCCATGTATATTTACGTGCAGGTTTGATGTGGTCACGTATTCAAACTTTTCTGTGTATTTCAGTATTATTCCGTGCTGTAATTTCTCATATAGCTGAGGTCACCTGGTCACATGCTTGTCTTCAGGTCACGTTCCTATCCTTTGTGACACTGTAAAAATTGATTTTTCCTACCTTCTCTTTCCATTCCTTTATCGTTGTATATAAAACCAAAACTTGGCAAAACTCTTAATTCAGAACAAATCTTACAAAAAATTTTTAATTGTCATATGACCTTTTGGTGTAAAATTTAAATTATAAAACTTATTAATAATTGAATATTTAAACCTGATATTTTATATAATTACTATAGCCAATAATAAATTTTTTTTAAATTCAGTAAAACAAATCAATGATAATTATAATGTTAATAAAAATATTAATGTTGAAAAAAAATCAAATATATAATACAACCAAGAAATTTTAAAAAAACAAATATAGTAATAGATAAAAAAACAAATAGAATATAAAACTTTAAATAGTTAATAAATATTAAAAAAAAAACAATTATTAAAGCTGCTAACATCACATTTGTACAAGTATATAAAACTAAAAATGGGCTTGAAAATGTTTTTGAAGAATTATTATTATATGTTTTTCTTTACTAGCATTTTGACTTAATTGATTCCGGGCTTGAATATATTTGTTATTAATAGAGGTTTCACTCAGTAATATAATTTCAACAGTATTTTTGTCAAATGAGTAGACAATATCTGGTAAACTATAAGCTTTTGATCTAAAGTTATATAAAAAACAATTAATATGTGTAAATAATTATAAGCATCTTTTTTTAAAAACATATTACCTTTTATAATTATTAAAAAAAACACTATTAACATAAAGTGGCATTATCAAGATATGTTGTGAAATATAATAAATTATATACCATGAATTTAACATTATTAGACTTGAAATATAATATAAAACATACATAAAAATTAAAGAAAGTAAACTATATCTAATCATATTAAATCCAATAACGTCATTATTATATGGATCATATTCAAGATAAAAATCCTGATAATTATATGTATTATTATGATAATAATAACTACTCATAGGAGAAGTAGTAAAATTTAGAAACTCAGTTAAATAAAAAGTACCATTAGGAAAATAATATTTAATGTAACTAAGATTAGGGGAAAAATAATCTTGATTGATATAATAATAATAATAAGTGGTATTATAATAATATTCAGTGTCATTATGATAAAATTGATATGAATATGGTCTTATTTCACCATAAAATATAAGATAAAGAATAAAAAATAGCAAATTAAGCATATAAATCATAAAACATGTTATTTGAATTGTATCATCAAAAAATAAAAAAATATCATAAAATTTAGAGCTATTAAATAAAATAGTAATATAGTAAATACAAAAAAAATAATATATAAAATATCACTATAATAAATATATTTACCCTTGAGGTTTATTGCTCATAAATAAAGCAAAAATTATTTGAATAAAAATTAACACAACATAAATAGGAGACACAGATACCATACTATAACGGTCCACGAATCGAAATTTATCTACTGAAACGACGCCTGGATAGGCAAGGAGAATAGTGAAAAATAAAAATGAGGTTGATGAAAAAATACCCTAGAAAATAAAATAAAATTAATAAGAAATAATAAATGCCAGTATAGAAATGAACAAATAATAAATAATTAAATATTTTATACATACAGATGCAAACCATGAAACCAAAAATTCATTAACTTTTGTTTGCAAACAAATCTTGTAGAAAGTAGTGTGTCACTTCTCCAAATGTAGTAGAAATGTGTAATTGCATAAAAGCTAGCAAGGAAATATTTCTTTAGGTAACGCTTTTGTTTATGAATGAATTCTGGTAAATTTTCAGGTGCATTTGTTTCAGTATGAGCAGATTTCACATAATATAATTTCCAAGGATGATTTTGTCTTGTAACCAAATCAAAATTAAGCACATGCTTATTAGAGAGAAAGATATTTTTTGAGCAACCCTGGAGGGCACTATACCTATAAGCAGAAAAGCCCTCAGATAAAGAACTGATATAGCCAAAGATTGATTCAAATGGTTTATCCAAAATGTAAGATATTTTATAATTGAAACTTTGAGCACTCGCAATTGGGTTTAACAATTTGAATTTACTTCTATCTTTTATATCTATATTACCGCAAACACCTGCAACTTCAGGATTTACAGAGAATGCATTCTACAAAGTGTAGAAAGATTCATAACCTTTTAATAAATATAACATCGAGATCAATAGAGTAAATAACTAGAATAGCGAATCGTTCGCAAATCGCATAATAAATAATAATATTGATAAGGCTAATAAATTCTCTAACCTGGTTTAACACCGACATCAATAAGGACACATATTTTGGGAACAAGGACTGGACAAAAGGCATTAAAGAACCATTAAAAAGAGTCAATTTTCTTTTTGCTTTGCTTGGTAAGGCATAAAATTGTTTGGATAGAAACAATTTCTTCATCTTTCTTTGTTTCAACAGCATTTTTGGAATGTTTAATTGAAATAAAAGTTGTATATTCATATATATGAGCTTCTACAACTTTATTATTCACTTTGGCCTTTGCAATATTATTCTGATAGACACCAAGAACAGTCAAATATGCCAAAACATGCTCATTAATATTATTACGACTATTAGGAATTATGCATACGACGACCTTTTTCCATGCATCATTACCCTTAGTCAAAATATATATTAATAGAAAAAATTTTTGAATTGGAAAATAACCTCTATATAATATAATGATAAATAGAATGCATACCCAAGTTGAATCATTGAGAGAACAAAGGTAAGCAATATTTTCCATTATTCCATTAAGAGTATATGATAATAAAATTTCGTTATCCTATAATTGTAATAGAAAATACAAACTATTTGTCATTAATCAACGATACATCATGATAAAAACAATTATTACTTACATCGTACATATTTATCATGATAAAAAGCTCAGTCTCTCTATTATAGTTTGTTTGGCGTAATATAAAATTTTTTTCCTTAAAAGTTTCAGGTCTGCTTGTGCAGGCTGTATATCTTAAATGTGTGAATTCCTCATAATTGTGAGGTAAATTTTTTAATATATTTTTAGGTACAGGACAATCTATCACAAAATTCCCATTTAATAATTCAACATGCTCTTTTCGGTAAATTGCATGTTCTGAAAGTTCTTGCAATTCATCATGATCCTGTTGATAAAAGGCCTGTTCTGAAGGTTCTTTTGGATTGATATTAATCTTTATACTGTCACAGTGCAATTTTAAAGTGGTAATATATATTGTGACGGCTGATGCTAATTTTGGCTGATGCTGAAGATCACATGATATTTTGGTCCAGAAATAGCAGATCGGGAAATTTCAAAACAAACAGTCATTTGTCAAAAACTGCTTATTTCTCAAAATTTTGTATAAGAAACTACATTTCGTGCACTAACAAAAAATTTTCCTAAACAATTTTACTATATAACCTTCTAACCTTCTAAATTCTAGGCACTAACCCTAACATAAATGAACCAAAAGAATTTTTTCATTGGTCACGTGGTTTTTGATGATGATGTTGAGGTAGTCATTGAACTTATCTTCGTTTAAGTTAGGGTTAGTTGTTGCAATATGGTCAAATGTTAGTAGGTGTATTAGCAAATTTGTTCAAGGAAAGCTTTTTGTTAGAACACTAAAGGTTGTTTCTTATGAAGATTTTTGAGTTATAACCGATTTATGGCGGAATGAATGTTTGTTTTGAAATTGCCGATCTGCAATTTCCGGACAAAAATGTCACATGATATTCAACATTAGCCAAAATCAGCATCAGCCGTCACATATATTAATTTTATTTATTATGAATTTTAATATACCATGAACATTATACTCACGAACTAGCTATTTAGAATTATGTATTTGATTAATAATAAATGAATTATTACAAAGCAATTATTTTAAAGCAAATATAGAAAAATTATACTTGCTGGTATCACCATTTTTACTTTTAAGATTATGATCAAGTTCATTCGAATCGTCTTAGTGTATGGTATAAATTGAGTAAAGTTATATTAGCTATTAAATAAAATATACTATTGTAATAGAAATGCTCACAAGTACTAATAGTGTCAGCGCTGTATGAGTAAGATTTAAGCTGCTGTATTTGTTGATTATTAATAGGATTTGTAATGAATTCAACAGATTCCATTGATAGCTTTTCGAGTTCAATTAAAATTTCATTCAATTTCGGACGCTAATCTGGATTTGAAGACCAGCAGTTACTATAAAGATTTGCATAATTTAATGGTATATTTTTGATAATTTTCTCTCTTTCGCCTTTTGAAATTTTTATAATTATTGCTTGATCAGGAAAACTATAAAACGGAGGAATGCCGCTTGTGAGTTCCCAAAGTAATACGCCTAGGCTATAAATATCAGATCTTTGATCTCGTTTAACATTTTCATGTTGAAGGTAACACTGTGGTTCGATATATGCTGGAATACCACCCTTATTCGAGCTTGAAGAAGTAGTATCATTTAACTGTTTTGATATTCCAAAATCAGTAATCAAGGCCCTACCATTAATTATCAAAATGTTCTTTGAATGCTAAAAAAAATTTTATATATGGGATTGCATTAATTTAAGCTTGGGTAAAGTTAGAGCATTTTTAAACTTACTAAATCCCGATGAATAATGCATTTATTGTGTAAATCTTTTAATCCATTAGCAATATCACTTGCGATTCGTATAAGTTCGGCCCAAGAAATCTTATAGACACCTTCCACTTGTTTATTTCGTAAATAATTACGCAAGTTACCATTATTTGCAAGTTGCAACACAAGCATAAAATTTCCAGTTGATTTTGAAGTAATTGTATCATTGTTTATATAATTGCAGTATTTAAAAGACTATTGTGCTTATATTTAAATTGAATTTTTATCATACCTCTTGAAACTCCATAAAATTTTACAACATTAGGATGATAATCGATAGTGTAAAGAAGTTTAAGCTGATGAAATTCATACGATTAGTTTTTTTTGAATATTAAATATTAGACATGAGTAATGAAGAATATTGCCTCACGACTGAATTGTTTGAATTCTTTAGAATTCAAACCCAAGTTATTATTCAAACTTTTTAAGGCATAAGCTTCTCCGTCTAAAATGACTAAATATACAATAGCAAATCCTCCTGTTCCGATAAATCCACAGTTTTTGTGCTGTGAATAATCAAAATTTTTATATCATTCTCTTTAAAAAATGTCAGTAATCATTCCGAATATTGTATTACTAATATCACAACAAAGTTTAAGAATTAGTAAGGTATACTGCCCTATTTCCGTAAACTTTTTTTTATTATATATAAAATTTTTTTAAAAATTAATATTTTTTTATTAAAAAATATATATAATATAAGGTAAGTATTTCTAATTTGACGCAGGTCCTAATTTGACGCATTTACGATATCTTACGTTCCAGGGTTGTAATCACATGATTTTAGTACCGTTCGACTCGTCTCATCGAGACGAGTCAAACGGTACAAAAATCATGTGATTTCAATCACTGGATCGCAAGATATTGTTATTTAATTGATCTACATTAATTTTCTTGCCCGAAGCTTTGGCAAGAAGTAACCGCGACACGTTAAAATTGACTTTTTATACCAAATAAACTGATACTTATATATTCGAAAAAGTTATTTATATGATAAACTTTGTATAATCTAAAATGTAACAAAGTTTGGATCCTTTATTTTTTTAATAAAGTATGCCTTCATGATACGTATTTAAATAGCTAGACATCACATTTTCGATTCAAGTAACTTCGCAAAAGATTACCATTAAATGCTTGTAATAATTAATCCTGCGGCACACTATTTAAATTATATCCATGCAAATAATATGAGTAGAAAAGAAACACGGTTCATAAGACTTTAATGCGCACAAGTAAATTATAACATGCAAAAAAAAAATGCGAGATTTGATTGTTATTTGATCTTGAATACTTGTAAATATTTACAGAAAAGCTTGTATAATTCCACATAGCAACCTCAAAAGTGTCTCTTTAAATAAAACTTTTACACATAACAGTTAAACCAAAGACAACAATTTATTACATTTAAAAATTTTAAAGCAATGACTAAATATAGTGATTATAATACCTGACATAACGCTATTAGTAATGCCCTTAAGGCAATTAAAGACACCCCAAACGATTCTAAAATTCCAAGTGTTAGAAGTATTGCGCAAGACTACGGTCTTTCAGAGGCTACCCTTAGGCGTGCTATCAAAAACGATGGTCCTCCCGCTTGCCCGGTCGTGCTACGATTTTGTCAACCCATGAAGAATAACAGCTTGTTGGTTATTGTTTAAACATGCAAAAGCTCGGTTTTGGGTTGACAAAATCTGGTGTAAACCAGTGCGTGATAGATATTGTTCGTCACGACAGACGACCTCATCCTTTTAATGGTAATGGGCCGGGGCAAAAATGGTGGCGACGCTTCATGAAGGATCACCCTGAACTTTCGTTTCGTGTTCTGCAGGCCCTAAATGAAGCTCGCGCACAAAAAGGGAACCCTATTATTATTAATGACTACTTTAATAAACTTGGAAAAATTATCCATGAATATTCGCTTACCACAGGCCAAATTTGGAACATGGTGCCTTTTTTTTTATTTTTTATTTTGTTTTTTATTTTTATTTTTTTATTTTAATTTTTTTTTAGGATGAAACTGGGTTCGTCATTGAGCCCAAACTTCAAAAAGTTATAGCCAAAAAGGGAGCACGCCAAGTTCATCGAGTTTCAAATAGCAACTCTCATGAGCATATTTCTTTATGTCCAACCATTTCAGCCGCCGGGACGTACATCCCACCATTGTTCATTTTTAAAGGAAAGAGATTGATCCTGGGTCTTTTGAATGGCGCTCCTGCTGGTTCCGTCATGGGGTTCACTGAAACAGGATACATGCGGGAAAGCCTATTCCAAAAATACATTGAGCACTTCGTTAGCTCTATACCACCTCTATGTCCTGTTTTGTTAATCCTAGATGGTCACAAGAGCCATGTTAATTACACGAGCGTTAATTATTGTCATGAGCATAATATTCTCCTTTATACCCTTCCGCCTTATACCACTCATATTTTGCAGCCAGCTGAATTACCATTTGCTGCATTAAAAAAAGCATATGATAGAGAGTGTGAAAAGTTTCGAACTAACAATGATGGTAAACTTGTGACAAAGCATACGTTCGCTCAATTATTAGGACCACCCTATATTACAACATATACGCCCATGGCAATATGTAATGCCTT